>JAJHUR010075216.1:0-11876 GCA_027495735.1 Lutjanus campechanus | reverse complement strand
TTCAAAAAACAAAAGTGCTATTGGCTCAGGAATATCACTTAAACTTAAGAGAAGTGTATGTGTATGTCCATGTGTGTGTGTGTGTGCTTGTGTGTGCATGAGCGCTTGTTCTGAGTGCAGTACAAATGCCTTTTCAGTATTTTGAATAGATACCCATCACTATATTTCTTCCTTCCTTTAATCTTCTCAGTGCCTTACTCTTCTTCTGTCTCACTTTATGTCAAATCAGTTCAACTCCTGACATGCTAGACTGTCCTGTCAGGAAGCAACCTCTTTATGCTGCCAAAGCAAAGACACACATCAGTTACAGATCAACTTTTTTCACATTAAGATGTCATCTAACTATCACTGGAAGCCCTCTTCTTTCTTCTGTCTGTCTCTTCGTCTTCCTCTGATTCTGTGAATCAGATCTGTTCCAGATGCAGACATCTCTTTTCGCAGAACAAACTTTTTCTGTTTTCTTTTAACTGATTCAGACTTTTTCTTAGAACCACTCTGTCCCTTCTGCTCACTCTCTCACACCATATTTCACACACAGATACACACAAACAGAGTTTGGTTTAAAGCTGCAATGATCTCAGATAGATAAAAAAAAAAGTATAGGAGACCAGAGATATGTATTGGCCAGTCGTCTACTTTTTATTAGTGATTTCGTCCGTATTCCAGTGTCTTTCTAATAGAGAGGCAGAGGCAGGTTTTATTATGAATCGTGATTTTGTGAGTGTGTGTATATGTGAACATTAAACACATTAATACATGTCTTTCTTGCACTTCCACACTTGGCCTGCCCTGAGCTGGGGCAGTGTTGCCTTTGACATATTCATGTGCTTGCCAGCTAGACAGTGGGCCTCATGCAAGAACCGCTCGTACGAACAGATTTGTTCTTGTTCTTCTTTGGTGCATATGAGTGATTTAAGAGAACTTGTGGCATTCACCAATTTTCTCATATTTTGAATTTTCTTTGAGATACAGTATGAACACAATTTACATAATTTTTTAGTGGTTCTGACCTGTCGTAGAATCATGTGCAGTCAGTCTGCTGGTATACAAACCCAAGTTTTTCCACAAATGACCGTATATTTCAATCGTTTGAGGACATTTTGAGTTTGAAAAATAAATTGCACTTCATAAATATATTGACATTATCCTGTTTGAATACATTTCAAATTATAATGTAATTGTAAATTTACATATAAAGCCTCTCATCATTCATTCAATGATCTATTATTATCTGCTGTCAGGTGTATTGGCTCTATATCTGCACATGCAGGTTTATGAAGTCTCTGTCCAGGTGAACATCAACATCCTCACTTATTCTGTCCTCTGTCTCCATGATGAAAACTTCCTCTTAATTCTCTTCTCTCACTGCAGTCATCGATCGCCCCTTACTGTCGCTGTGGCGAGTCGTTTTCTCTTAAGTCATTTTCATATCAAGACATTTCTTCTTTATTTCAGTGACAGTCCGACCCTTCGTATGAAAAAAGTAAGAGAAATTTAAGACAAGAATACGAAAATGTTCTTGCATGAGGCCCAATTTTATTTGTGTCAGGTACACACCCTATTGTAGCTGTTTTAAGTGTTGAAGCACAGATAAATGTCATGTCTTAATTCTGCCCTTTAACTTTAAGTTTTAGCAAGTAATTCAAGTCTCTTTCTAATCACCCATAACCAAAAAAAGAACTGACTGAGAATGCCACATATAATTTACTGAGAGGTCAGTTCTGTTTTAATGGGTTTTAGTTGAAGGAGAAAAAGGTTAGTTTCCTGATTTCAGTTTACTGGATTTAAAAGTATTTAAAAAGTGAGTTACAAATATTGCGGCTGAAACACAATGCAGAATATTTCTGAATGAAACTGTCTTTATGGAAATAAACATGGAAATAAAAAGCCATCCTCACATTGTTACAGTGTGAAAAAGGATCACGTTATACTTTGCATGAACTCCATTATTAGCCTTGTGTGGGTGTTAACAGTGTCATGTCAGTAACTTTAAAACAGCAGCATTCAATTCCACTGAGGAACAACGTCCACCGCTGTCACCATGTGATGAATATACCACGTTGTCATGGAAAAGTGTGTAATAGACCTCCTGATCCACTAGAGGATACTGTGTCAGAGTCACATTTTTACCTTGACTAAGTTTGGAAAGTACATTGGTGAATGAAGGTACACTATGGAGCAAAGGATGAACAAAGTGTAAAGAATTCTAGAAAGAAAGTCTGCATAGGGACGAGGTAGAGGTGGAAGGGTGGGTCAAACACATTTTCATACAGGAGACCTGAGGCAGTTTCCCTTGTGAAACCAAAACTCAATGTTGATTGTTGTAAGGAAGTAATTATTTTTTACCCATCTTTTCTTAGACTTAAACAAGTAGTTTTGGTGCATAAACCTAACCAAACTGTAACTGTCACCTGAAATGTTTCTGAGCAGGCTTTATTTTGAAAGTTTAAGCAGTGCTTGCATATTTCTTATTGCTAACTTATCTGAATGACATGGCATCCTGTAGTGAACAGGCGGGTCTATTTCACACTTTGCTGTGATGCTGGTTTGCCTTACACCGTGAGGGTCTATATTTACCTTTTTTATTTGTGTGCAATGTTCCTCAAATGAACCACAATGATATTAGAGAACAAAAGGGCCTGGAGCACACTGATAAATTCAGAGCCTTTAATTGTGCAAACAGACTAATGTCTCAACAGTAGTGTGCCTTCATTAGAGTCAGAATGGACAAAGAACTAAGGCAAACATTTAGTCAGCCTTGACCAGGTGTGCAAAATGTCAATAGATAATTGGCTGAACAGGCTTTTAAATCCATTGGATAATGAGTCCAAGGATACGAGTTGCCGTAGTTTCCACAATAATTTAATTTTGTGGGTCATCATGTGGAGTATGACGCATGCCCTGTGATTCCAAGCCTTACTTCCTCATAACATTGTATATACATCAGTTTATCTGACAGTTGAATGTTGATTGAATCATGTTGTGTTTAATTTGAGGGGTTTTATCAGCATGAAACAATTAATATTTCTTTTTATGGGAGCTTTAAATAGTCCTCAGCTATATATTAATCTCGCAAGTGTCATTCACATTTCAGTGTTCTCTTCTCATGGTTCCTCTTAACCACAATACCTGTTTATGATAAATATGATAAATCATGCATTGTGAGTTCTACCAGAGTTAATACTACATTGTTGATATGGGACAGTACAATGTTTGTTAACCTTAAACAGATTTAAAAACAATGCAAAATATTTTGGGCAAGCTTAACTAAGTAAAGTACAGTTCTCTTGAATTCTCAGACAACAGACAAACTGGCAGACAACACAGAAGGTGGTAGAGAATAAAGTTGCAGCAGACTCACTTCCTCTCAGTTTGTTTTGTTCACTTGAGCGAACCAAATCGTGACTCCAGCTGTCAAACGTTTATTGTCGTCATCGGCCATGATATTAAATATCCAAATATCTGCCTTTGTATGTTACATATCTGTCAGTGAGAGAATGACAAAGGGATGACTATCTATCCAGTCACGTCTGAGTGACGCTGTTATCACTTGTTCCTCTTCATGCATGACTATACATATACTATGATTAGTATGCATAGTTAAAAAAGAAACTTGAAACAGTTTGATTTCTCTGAGTAAAATGGCATAACCTTTGCCTTCTGGAAGCTGTGCTTCCTCTTAAAATTCTCTGCAGCTTGACGGGAACTTCTTCACTGATACATCATGGACTAACTTAGTCATTGTGTGAAAATACTGTACCTCTTTCTAATGAAATAACTCTTAGGTGGGTGGGAAGGAATTTACAGATAGTACAGCACCAAATTCAGTCAAATTATTAAACCAGATGCAACCAAGGTTGTCATTATCACAGTGGAGATTTGACCTAAAATGTGTTACAGATTCTCTCCTTGTTGCATCAGTAGTGATTGTGGGCAACTTAAAAAGAGGTTGATGCTAAATTTCAACATTCCAGCAAACAGAATCTGATATTTCTGCCAGAACCGCAGCACAAACTGGCACTACACTTCTCATGACTTCATCATAGACCTGAGACCAGAAACCAACCGTTGCATAGATGAAACATTTTCCACGAACTCTGTTTTTTATCTGACCCCTGTAGCGCTGACAACGCTCAAAGATGAAACAACATTTTCCATAAATTCCTCTAACATGCATCTGCAATCAGACTTGAAAGTCCAATGAAGCTCTGCAGACATGAGACAGCATTTCAGGGGATTCCCCTCTCTGAAGCTGAAGGACTCATTATGTAATGCTTGAAGTTGCGGTTTAAGACCTTGAAACCACAGGATGTTGGTGATGGCTGAGTCTCCCAACAACACATGCCTTTTATGACTCCATTCCTTGATCTTCTCATTTGTTTGTTTCTAGCTCTGTTTCTTTCTGTGAAGACAAGATTTCAAGTATTTCTAGCTGGTTCATTTATGTCTTTGGAAAATGTATTTTTATTTTTTTATTTTTATTTTTTATCAGAGACAGTATACAAGAAAGAACCAACAAATGAATAAATTAAACAATACAAGTAGTGTTTTCTTATACAGTATATTAGGGCTGCAACTAACAGTTGCAACACTATTTTCATTGTCAATTAATTGGGCAGCTATTTTCCTCATTGATCGATTATTTGTTTGGTCTATGAAATGTTAGAAAATAATGAAAAATACCCAACAAAATTTCCTAAAGCTGGAGATGAGGTCAGTGAATTGCTTGTTTTGTCCAAGAAATTCAAAAATCTGACTTAATCTAACTTAAATGTGATTATTTAGTCGTTCATACCTTCAGGGATATTTACAATGACACCAGTATCTGCTCATTCCAGGATCTGAAAGGCTCTTATAACTTTCCAGGCACATTTTTCTTTTTTGATTTACAACCCAGGGCAGCTCTTAGGGCCTATGGGGTCCTGTGGAATCAGCCATTGAAACAACACCCTTTCTACAAAATCATTATGGACAGGGGAACTTGTAGGAGCTTTGTCTCTGAGATCTGGTTTTGATTGGGATTCAGTTTGGGATAACATTCTGGTGACCTCTCATGATCCAGATCATCAACAAATCTACCTGAATTATGCTCATATACTTTACTCTGAGAAGATTGCACTTGATGGGTCTCCTGGCTGATTCCCGATGTACCCTGTGTTCCCTTGGCACTCCTGGTACATTCCTCCATATGTTTGGGGAATGCCTCTCTGTCGCCTGTTTTTGGAACAGGATACCCTCTCAGTTGTCAGATATGTTCTCTTTGGCTATGCCTGTATCAGTAACTGCTTTACTTTTGAACAATTTATCTCAGCTGCCGATTCCTGGTTACTAGAAAAGACTGATCCTTCCTGGCCTTTCAGTGAGTGACTAGATTCTCACATTTCTTGATATAGTTTACTTGGAGTTGTCCACTGCTTGTGTGATTGGCGTCACAGAGTCTAAGATTGGTCTGTGGGTATTGGCGGCTGAAAATTTAAAGGAACTGATCTAGCCATCTGACCTGGTTTACAGCATTTGGCCCTGGGGTGCCCTTTTTTCTGGCCTTGTTTTTGTCCTGTTGTCATTTTGCACTATTCGTTTTCTCTATGAATTGCTGCTGTACTTGTTAGCATTGTGTATTGTCTTTTCTAGTTTTGAATAAATAAAAAATTTGATCACAAAAAATGTCATTATTTAGTCCCACTGAGGTTGAAAACCTGTTTTCAAGGGACACCTGGCCCTAGCATAAAAAGTTGTTGATAAGACAAAGTCAGGCAACAGACACTAAACAAGACCAAAAAGAGAAATCAATACTAAAATAAAAATAAATACTAAAATAAACTGCCAGTAATGACATTACTTTTTAAAATGCTGTTATCATGAGAAAACGAGTTATGTTATCTTTAGATAATCAGTAAATTAACTTGTGATCTCGAAATAATGGTATTAAAAAATAATTGCATGTAAGGCCATTCTCCTTTTTTCGTATATAAGAACAAGGGCAAAGTCATTTACCATAGTTTACAATAATCTTGAATTCAGGTTATTTTATATTATTAAGTACAAGTTTACTATGTCATACAGCAAACAAAAGCAGCAAATCATCACAATTGCAAAGATGAAACAAAGGAATATTTTTTCAGCACTCATTTAAAAAATAACTGATTAAATGACATGATTAAATTCTTGTTGTTTTGACAATTTGGTTAGCGTTTCAGCTTTATATATACACGTGTTTTTCAATCTGTGCATTTCCAGCCAATTGAGTTGTTTCCCTTATTATGTAGACTAATGACAAGCAGCCATTCAAGTGTACAACTATTTTCAATTTATTTAAAAAAATTAAGTGTAAGATGAAGAGGACATACCACCCTGTCTCCATTATGCACTAACATAATCACTTTCCTGGCACTTGTTAAATTGCATTCCCTTTGCCTCAAAATTTCTTTTCTTGGACATTTTGCTAGGCTGATATTATTAATGTTACTAGGTCCAGCCACTTGGGTTACTAGGTACCACTGCTTGAAATGAGACACTACCTAGTGTATGCTGGCATCTAGCAGCCTGAAACCTTCATAAAATTGTATTTGACAGATTATATTCTCTGCAAGCTCATGCAGGCTACATAAAATGAGGGGCAGATTCGGACCATGGGCCTTTAGTTTGACACATGCGATGTAGACAGAAGAGCTTACACCCCTGCTTTAAATGGTATCTAAAGCTATTTCTTATGATAGTAAAGTGCCGACATTCTGATTTAGCATAGACATAGGAAATTCTGAGAACAAATAGATAATGCTAGTGTATGTAACCATGTTGCACTTATGCTGACACACTGTCATGCACATACTGTACATCCTTTGTCATCAGTGGTGCAGGAAACATTAGCACTTTGCTGTATGCATATCAGCGGTTTCATGTTTTCATGCTAAATGGTTAAGTGTTTTCAGCAAAGAACAGGCTGTGCCATGATAGCGGGAAGCCACGCAAAGGTTAAATCTGATAGAGGCACGACTCGTCCTCCCACATGTTTTCACTTCTATGTTGTAGAAGTGAAAAAATGAGGATGTGATTACAACATTAGTTCCACTACACGGACATCATCATATTGTCATGTGTGGTGCTGGTCACATACCAGAAGTTGTTTTGTTTTACTGTAATAATATCATGGTAACGGCCAAATACTGTCATCAAGATACAGGAAAATGTCACTGTAAATAGATAAAAATGTTAAGTATGTGATCAGTTGGTGGGTTAAATAAAAACATTATATCAGAGGGCAAGATTTTAAGTAATGATGAAATAATCACACAAATTACATGATTATAAAAACATATTATTATGAGTCAATAATATTAAATCTACTGTTAAAAATATTTTTACATTCATTATGAAGTCATAATCATCATAAAATATATATGTGCATATAAATGTGTATTGATTTTCGACTTATTTTTACACATTTACATAATATTTTATAAGTTTGCACATCATTTGTCATTGCACATGATATTATGGCTAAAGGTCTAAACAGTGTTATATTACTGCATTTTATTTGACATTATAAATGTAAATTTACAGATTTTTTTTTATTAAAAGCTGATTTTCTGGCCAGTTTATCTGAAAAATCAGCTGACAGGTGTGTTGTGGTTTATGTGACACGTCGTCATTGTAACACAGCTCATGCTCATCTTCTGCATCAACCATGATGTGGTATTTCCTATACGAAAGCAAGTATAATAGAAACTACAGTGTGCTAATGGGTAGTCACATGTCGTTTGTGGTCATAGTTCTTAGAATCACATCATCTTAGCTTCTGTTTGATCTGCTCCAGTATATGCTTCAGGTCATGTTCACACTGAAAATGGCTGACATGTCTAAGATGAAACTTTTGATAATAAAGTTGAGAAAAATCTGCATGGTTGGGTATTTTTCCATAGTTTAAATTATTTATTTTAATAATTTTAAGCTGCATAAATTCTGTCAAAATCATGTTTTCATTCAAAAATTCATATACGATTCCATGTTCATCTCCTCCAGGTACACCGGTGAGTGACACCGTGTGTAAACGTTGTCCCGCTGGTCATTTTTCCTCCAGCGACTCCTCCACTGAGCCATGTCAGCCCCACAGAAACTGCTCAGATTTGGGCTTGAAGACGCTGAGATGGGGCACGTCCACATCAGACAGCTTTTGTGGTAATCAGCCAACACTGGAGTGCTCTGAGCCTCACACTGTGTGCCACACTGGTAAGACAAATACAGTACACTTCACAATGCTGCAGCAGGGTTAAATCACTAATCGAAGTTGTATGAGATGTTTGAGGCCTAATGCAGGGTGGAATCGGGGTTGAGATTGTTTGTACAGTTTGTACACATACATGTGATGATGTTTTTGAGCAAACCTCAATTGTCAACAACTTAAAATCAGTCAGAACTGAATTATTTCAGACATGTGGTCATTTTCATTCCTGAAGGCAGGGGATTTCCTCGGTCAGGTTCGTTGTCCAGATTCCATTCTTTTCCAAATTCTTGTGTGTTTGAAAGCCAACACAAGAGAGAAACGCCAGAGGAAAGGGTCGAATGAATGGGATGTTTATGGCACCTCTGTCATAATGACCCATGATGGATCAATTACTCCTTTAACTGTCACATCCTTAAACTACAATAACAGAGGAAACTGAGTCAAGCACAAATGAGACACAAGACAAGCTGGTTAGTCTTTGTTACTCAGACTTTAACTATGACAGATGCTGACAATTAATTTGAGAGTAGAAGCCTCAAATATGACACTGAATTCCCAGAGCCTGAGAAACCACAGGAACACACACATACAGATGTACAGATGCTGGCACACTCATGCATACTGTACACCACACTTCGAAGGAAACACACAAAGCCGTTGTGCCTCAGGGAGGGTGATGATCTCCTCAAATATTCATTCACAAATTGTCTTCCTGGGGACTACACAACCACAGATTGTCTGCAGCAAATCCTGGAACAGTTTAGCTTTTTTTTTTTGTTAACAAAAAACACTAAATTGAAAACAGTTGGGATTCTCGAAGTTGCTACGTGATTTGGAGAAACCACGAGGATGTCAGTGTCAATTATAGAGTTAGCCACACTTACATCATCCAGACATCAGAGAAACAAGCTTAATATCCTCTTCACATTAAAATCGATAATACTACACCGATATTTATTTTACTAAATGGTTTTATTTATTTATTGGTATCCCTCATTGCTTCCCTCTAATAGTCCATTAAACCATGCATGATGCAGCACAGTAAAAACAGTCGTCCACTTACAGAATACATTCATATAATGTTTAACATCACTCAAATTGTCATTTTGGTGTAAATGCTGTGTGGTGCCCCACAAAATGGGAGTGCAGTTTCCTTAAACCATAACTAAATAAAACTTAAAGTTATGGTAGGCAACATTGTTTTGGTATCACTGAGAAATAATTTCATGATAGCGTCTCAGCAGAACTAGATTTCTGCACCTCCTCTTGGCTCTGTTTTCACCATTTAGAGAATCTGGCCTGTGACGGTAGACTTAAACCAATCACAGGTCTTTTCAGGCCGGGGACTCCTAGTGGCTGTTCTACTCGTGCAGCTGAGCATGCACATTCCTTCGGTGAGACCCTGAATCAATGGCTGAAACTCCTGCAGGAAAAGTTGCTATAAAACAGAATTATAATAAAGACAATCTTAAAAAGAGTCTAATGAGCCACATGCTCACCCCAGGAGTTTGTCAGGTCACTTGGTTACTTTTGAGTTCACTTTAAGTTGAGTTCATCACGTCTATCGCGGGGCTTTGCCGAAGGCAGAGAGGACCGGGTGGAGCTGAGACAGACAGCTGCTCAGAGCTGGGGAGCTCTGCAGGAGAGGGTCGGTGGAGCTTCTGGTTCGTTTCTTCCCTCTGCTGCAATGACAAATAAATCGCTGAGCCGCAGACTGGCCAGACAAGAGCTCAGCGTTTGTTTTTTAAACTTTTGGGATTGAAAAGTGGATTTATCTTCATGGTGACCGGTGCCGTCAGGTCGCCGCCCACCATGTGTCTTGGATCTGTCCGAGGTTTCTGCCTGTTAAAAGGAAGTTTTTCCTCGCCACTGTCGCCTAAGTGCTTGCTCATGTGGGGATTGTTTCAATGGTCGGATGTAAATATGATTATAGAGTGTGGTCTAGACCTACTCTATATGTAAAGTGTCTTGAGACAACTTTGTTGTGAATTGGCGCTATATAAATAAAATTTGATTTGATTTGATTTGGTTGCTTGTAAACCTGCATGCAGCAGGGACCACGTAGAAGCCCACCGTGCTGTTTACAGTAAGATAATTCGTCTGTCTGTTCATGTTGACTGCTGTCCGGAGGAGGAATGTATTTGAAAATCACAGAGTGAGGGTAAAGAGAGGAGGAATGTAAAGGAAATCATCATTTTTTTCTGGTTAGTACTGAGATACAAATACGCATGGGGCTGACACTGGCATTTTTGACCGTGCCGAGCTGCGCCCGAGATGGACCCACTCTGGTGTGGGGACAAAGAAAGCCTGACTCGCCTCCAAGCAAGCTGCAGTCATGTCACGCCGACCGTTGCCAAACCATGACGGAACAAGCAAGTGTTGTGATGCTGAGCTTGTGTGTGTGTGCGGCAGAACAGAGAGAAAGACATTTTTAAAAGTCTCTTTTATGTTCAGCTCTCAACACTTCTGTAGCTTCATACTGAAACTTTATGTTTTGAAATGATGTTTCTCTCCTCCGTTGCTGTTTGTGTGGTGTCTGTTTTATTACACACAGTTGATGTCTGTTGGTCCGTGCTCGCTCACGATTGCCTCGGTAAACTGTCGCATGTGCACATGAAGCAGGTGTTGCTCGTCTGATAGGAGGGGTTCAGGACAGAGAAATGAAACCTTACTCAGATTAGACTCAACAATCAACTGTTTTTAGGCTTTCTACCTACTGTAGCTTTAATCCATGATGAGCTGTGTGCATGCTTGCGCTGCACACAGCTGGTACTAATGATGATGACAACATCAACGGATGCCATTTTATCATCAGATCAATGCTATGGTTGGTGATACCAACCACACAGTCTCAAAAAACAATCCTCATGATAAAGAATTAATATCTGACTGTTACTCTCATGGTTTGCAAGTCAATCAGAAAACATTCTCTCACACACATGAATGCAGAAATGCATTATAATTATATGAAAGTTGCAATATCGTGACGACAGTTTCACATCATCATTTTCACATCATCTTCAGCTTTGACTGTTCTGGGCACCTAACTGATGTCAGGTTGGCATTACCCGTAATGAGATCAACTACATGCAGGAAGATCTTGGCTTGCAGAAATCGTAATGCATGTCATAATGAAAGAGTCACTGTTGAAAGAGTTGTTCGTGTGGTGCAGCGTGAATCATTTCAGCACATTTCAGGACAGCTCACCTCAATTCGCTTCAGTCCACCATACAGCTCTAGTTGCTTTTGTGCAGAGCAGCACAGATGGGTTCAGTTTGGTTTGGCCATGAAGGCTGGTGTGAATGGTGGTTCTGTGCTGTCAATGCTGAAGACAAACAGAGGAAATCCTTGTTTCTGCTGCGGTCAAATTACAAGCCAACAGTCACACACGCAAATACGCTTAAACAAATCCAGGCATATTATAGACTGATGTGACTCCATGGAGACCAAATCACGCAGTGAGAATCTACTACAAACATCACCTGTGTAGATACCTCGAATGAAAACTCTCTGAAGAATACATTTTGATAAATTCTGTCATTGGACAAATTGCTTTTCATACCTTCTGCTATACCATACTCAAAGCTTGCAGTTAAACTGGGTAGGATGGATGTCTGTCACTCATTGTCATGTGATAGGGCCACAGTCAGAAGTT
>JAJHUR010075214.1:0-14152 GCA_027495735.1 Lutjanus campechanus | reverse complement strand
ACACGCACAAATGTTCAGATCAGTTGCCCTGTTGGTGGTGTACTGTTGACCGACTAACAGACTAATATTGCCATTGCTAGAGCCACGATGCTAACATGTAGCCTGACTAAAAACTTAAAATTAGCTTCACCTTGACCAACTATACATGCTCTTATGCACCAGCACTGGAATTTCTTATTTAAATACAAATATCTTAAAAGATATTGATATTCAATACCGCAGGGGGAAATGGACTTTTAGGTCAAAGCAGAGGTTAGCTTAGCTAACTAGCGCCTTTATCAGTGCGTGCCATCATTATTTCTGCAAACAGCATCGGACTTTGAATTCACTGCTTTTACCTTTGAAAGTCTACTTAAAGTTCATTTTTCAAACATGCATTGAGCGACTTTTTCAAGGGACGACTTTCACTTGTAACAGATTTTTTTTGTTTGTTTGTTGAACACTTGCTCCACCACTGTTGACACATCCTTAGATAAGATCTTGTATATCAGCTTTTTATCTTTTAATGCTGTTTCAGTAATTGACGAATCTAAACAAATGGCTCTCATCCAAAAAATTTCAACCTTATCGTTAAGAGCTGTAACTTTCGGTAAGTTGATAAGACTTTCAGTAAGAGCTTTTCTTTTCTTTTCTTTTTTTTTTGCAGCAACCTACTTTTCTCTTCCTCCTTCTGGCAAAAATATCAGATTATTTATGTTTATAAATACCTACATTCTGTAGTAAATATGACAAAACATAAATATGACCTCTAAAGGCTTTAAACACTGAACATGAAGCTGCAATTCACAATGACAATATGAACACCAGCCCCAAGAGAGTCTGCAGCTACAAGCTGTAATGTCTGCACAAGACTTTACCTGCATTATTTAAACCTGATTAACAAAGGAAGATTTTTGATTATTTAAAGAAAGAAAGGAAAGATGGAAAGGCTGAGGTGTTGCACTAATTTATTATTATTATTATAAATCATCTCTATATGTTGTTCTCTATCTCAAAATTCCCTCTTTCAAGCACCTCTTTATCTAAGTTCATTACGTTCTGCAAGGTAACAGTAAATTGAGGTCACAGAAGCCTTTCCAGCTTGCTAAGAGATAATGTTATGATGCATGACAAATATTGTTGACAAACTAAAGTCTTTGTCCTTTTTCAAGACTCAAGGGGAGCTTTATCAACCACTTGTGCCAATTAGATTATAATCTGAGATATTTAATATCATAATTAATTGAAACAATGTCTTTTGGAAAAATGAACACATCTGCAAATTTACCGTCTCTCTACTAAAAGCAAACCTTGTGACTGATGTGAATCCAACAGAACGAGGAAAGAAAAAATGAGGAAAAAACTAGATACCTAAAATGAAATCTTGTCGACGCTGTAGTTAACACATTTTTTCCTCAACCTGAAACATAAATAAATGAACTCTAACATTAATATTATGAGTTGTCTTAAATGATCTCACCTGTTTCTGATGGTTTGTCTGTACAGCAGTGTCTACAGGTTGAGCTTCACCTAAAACTGCATCTGTCTGGGATTTAATTCTGCAGTTCCTAATATATAGACGTTGAAGAGGAAAGATTGCCAGTGTGGGACCTCCCCTCCACCTGAAGCATAAGCTTAACCCTTACTAGTGATGAACTAATCGATTAAGCAGCTTATTTGATGCTAATAAAGGGGAAACATCTGCAGACACATCTGCAGGCAGCCTGGACAGTGTGGATGATGTGGAAAGATATTTGTGCTGCTTCTTTGTGAGTTTCGGGGAGGTGGTGAAAAAATTTGTTTTGAGCCCTGTGCTTAACTCTTATGCATCCTGTTGTAACCTACATTTCTTCAGTCATAACCTAATGTATTTTTCTATTTCATTAATTAATTGAAAAAATCCATCTTAAACAACACATTACTGGCTAAAATTACAATGTATATTGCAATATATGTAATGTACATAGCATAATAAAATGCATTACATATCAGCCATCAGCTGCCCTGCTCTCTAAATATCAGCATCTGATATTTTTTAAAAGCAAACTCAAGACCTCTCTTTTTAGCCTTGCCTTTACTTGAACTTGTCTAGTTATTTATTGAGTATTTATTGTGGTTTTTTTTTATTATTGAGTATTTATCTATTTATTTTTATTAATCTGTTTTTTTTAGCTGCCCAATGATTATTATTTTATTTATTTATTATTATTATTATCTTATTTATCTACCTATTTATTGGTTGATTTTTAAGTTATTTTCTATTTTGAGTTTTTATTCTGCCTCTGGTGTTTGGTGTCTCCGACAGGCACTAGAACACTGTTCACCAAAACAACCAGGCACAAGAACAGTTTCTTCCCACAGGCCAACATGCATACACATAATAATCCACATCATGTATATCCATTCAGTAAGTAAACTTTTTACACATAGAACATGATTATTTACTAAGAATGACATTTTTGTAGATTTATTTACCGAACAGTATAATAATTGTCTAAAATCCACTCAACCTCAACTGACTACAGCATTAAAAATGCTTCTTGCACATATTTGCAACAGTAATGGTTATACAGTATGATAAGATAATAGACCTTTTATACAGCAGCTGTATTGACATTAATACTAATCGAGGTCCCATTCCTTCCTTCCCAGCAGCACCCTGGTTCTGTTTGAACACTGAGACATATCAGTGTTAACACCTGTGTTCACTCTACTGTTTAAAATCAAAATGGCTGCTGTGAAAAAGGTCTTAGACAGACAACAGACACCTGGCAGCATAACAAAGTTCACTTTTCATACTTTAAGCAGATTTAGCTGAAAATCCTTCTGTACTTGTGAGATTTTTAATGCGGTACGTTTGGTTATAATGGAGGATATTTACACTGATGTATTGCTAGTTTTATCTAAGATAAAATATTGGTATTACAACGTTACAAAGAGTGCATTAAGGCAAGAAAAAGTACCTTTGAGCGGTCAGCCATTTCCATAAATCATAACATACCTGGAACAGTATCCCACTAAACTAAGGACCAGCCCACCTCCTGACTCTTTATTCAAATCTATATAACAGTGGTTATTGGACAGTCAAGCATGCTGTCATAATCTGGACTAGTTATGTCATTGTTTTACTATCTGTCTGTGCTTATGTGCTTTCGTATGTTTTGTTTTATGTTTTTTCAATGCAGTCAACCTGCTAGGGACTGCAGAGGAGATGACTCTGTATGCCTAAATCCATAGACATATGTACAAAAACGAGGCGACCGCCTTCAGATTGTCAGCAATATTGCCGTCATACTGGACCAGGCAAAACTGGTTTGTGAACAAGTACATGATGAGTACAGGGGAGGTGCCATTTTTCTTGTTAGAAAGCACTGTAACATTTACATTTCTCAGCTGATACAGTGAGTTATAGTCAACGGTTCATGAGCTATATGGAGTTTATTTTTTTTCCTAACTTGAATAAGACTCATTGAAATTATAGAGCTTTTTATGCAGGAAAACAGCAGCTGCATCATTTATTTGTATTTGTTTACAGGTCGGTCTTGCCTGGTCCAATATTGTGGTGGCACTGACGTTCTATGAAAAGGCCAACGCGTCATGGATGTATGGGTAACATAAAAATAAATGTAAGGCAACGTTAAAATTAATAAAAAGTCACTGAAAGGTAAGATCATTGAGCAACACAAACTTCAGATCAATGAGGATGCAATAAAAGGAAATTTATTTTTCTCAGAATTATGGTCAGAACACATTACTGCCATTGCTTCCAAACTTACACGGTTCAGGATACAACTGACAAAGACAAAGAAAGCATCAGAGATCAGGTTAGATTTAGGATTTCCAGATATTTCATCTATGATACAGCAAAGATTTCATAGTGATCAATCAGATTAACACCCTCAACCTCGTATACACACAATGGGGCACCTTGCACACAATTACCAAACTTCTACCACCAGTTTAAATTGGTAACAGTTTGAATGAGGTCAATGCCGGGGAAGTCCATGGCAATGATACCAAAGCATGGTCTGGGCTGATTGGGATAAAACTGCCTCAGGTATTGATTGAGCCATGGGTTCACCTTTTCAGCTACTCGTTTTGGAGTCAGAAACATTCCCCAGAAGGTACCCAAGCCAGTGCCGCTAGTGTAGGTCAGAACAGCATTATCGCCTCCACAGGCTTCAGTGGCTTGGTTCAGCTGGTGCATTATTCTGTTGTCTTTATCTTTAATGTGGCTAACCTTAGCTTTAGTTTTCCCAGCTGTATCTATGAGAGGGATTCCTAGTGTGAAGGTGCTCCTCTGCAAAAACACTATTTTGCCCCTGACCTGACCCATATTAGGCATCCCAGAGGCCACCCAGACATGTTGGTCATTACCAAGTAGACTTTGCACCATTTGATTGACCGTACTCTTCTCAAACGACTCTGGTTCCACCCTGATGAGCACAGCCTCCGTCTTAAACTCCGACAGGAAGGATCGGACAGTGTCGAGGACGTCCTTGAGGGTGGTGTGTTGGTACGTAATTCCATCTATGACGTAGAGGGTGTTGCCCAGTCCAAACACTTTGAGATCCAGGAAACGAATGCCGGCCCTGAGCTGATCCTTCAGGGACAAGGCCTGGTGTTCGGTCTCTGGGCCGCCGTACCGGGCCATGCTGGCATGGGTGCCAGGGATGGTGAGGAGAGAGAGGGTACGGAAGTTCTCAACGCCCGCCATCCATGGAATATTGTAGGAGCCGGGGAGGATGAGGTTTCCGTTGTCGTTAAAGAACAGGTCTTTCCCATGGCACAGAAAACTGATGATTCAGGATAAGATTTCATGATATTATAACTCTGCTACCACTAAGTATGTAGAGGGTAACATTACAACAGAGCTGTACTGTAAACTAAAGTGTATTGTTTCCCATCATTAGATTATTAGAGGGTAACATGTTCTGTAAACTGAAGTATTATTTCCCACTGTTAGACCCTTATTAGACCTTATAAGAGTTTAACTAAGGACACATTACAATAGAACTGCACTGTAAACTAAAATGTATTGTTTCACAGTGTTAGTCCCTAAAAAAGGGCCTATACCGTCAAATAAAGAACATTTCTCGTTTTTGTATAATTTGATACAAAGTATGGCTTGTTATGTCTTATGAGTGTACTGTAAAATAAAGTGAGACCAAAGAAACAGTCTAAAACAATCTATCCTTGTATTTTACTTGTAAATCTTTGACATTATACTTACGTGAGAGACAGCAAAGTACAGTGGAAAAGCAGACCGGCCTTCATCCTTGCAGAATTTTGAGCAATCTAGCAAAGAATTTGTAAACAAAAGTATGATTTATCACATCAAAGTTCGTACCAAAGACATGCATGAATAAATTATGAATTAAGTATCCAAGGTAAGTAAACCCCTGAAAGGTTTTAATTAACAGTTTCAGATAAAATGAACCGTTTTGTACTATACCTTACAGCCAGGAGGATTTCACAGTGACTCCAGTGGTCAGAGTGTGGACTGTTCAACATCAAATCCATGTCTTATATTACTCGATTATCTGAAAAAATCAAGGTGTGGACCACAAATGGACAATCAGTTCTATGATCCAGACTGTTTGATTTTGATGTAGGGTAATCACAGATGTTTGTACAGATTGTGGTGTTTGTTTCCAGAGGTGGGTCACTTTATTGGAACAAAAAATTGGGTCAGATTAGATTGAATTTCAAACAGACATTATCTTGAATGTTGGCAGCCACACCAATATGATGACTGAATTGTGAAATAAGACTTTAAGGAGCCAAAAAATGTGTAGGCTTGGTGACATTATTGGACATTTGCTCACAAGAACTACACAAATGCTGCAATGATTAGTCAATTAATCAATTAGTCGATTGAAAGAAATTTAATAGCCAACTATTATAATAACTGATTAGTTGTTTCAATCATTTTTCAAGCAAAAATGTCAAACATTTTGCTGTCTCCAGCTTCTTAAATAAGAATTTGCTGATTTTTTTTTCTTTCTTTTGTGTGTGTGTGTGTGTGTGTGTGTGTGTGTGTGTGTGTGTGTTTGAGTTCTGGACTGTTGGACAGAAGCAATTTGAGACATCAATGTCTTTTTTTGTTTTTGTTTTTGTGATAAATTTCAATCAGATTGCACACATCACACATTTTGACATTGTAAAAATATAATTCATAAACACTAGAGAAATAAATAAAAGTAAAACATACATGCATAATACTTAAAAAAAACATAAGTAAATAATAAATGATAAATAATTAATAATAATAATGATAAGAAGATGAAAAATTTGTAAATGTAGCATCCTTAAATTTCTTAAAATTCAAAACTTGTAAAAATGTAAAGGAAGCCTTCCTGATTGTGTTACTAATAAAGTATTTGTGAGGCAAATACCAGATGTTGACATTTCATTAAAGGATTAATCATGAAAACAATTGGCTGATTAATCAATAGTGAAAATAACTGCTGAGTGCATCCCGAAAAAGCTTTTAATGAAAACATGGCAGAACAGAACTGAGGAATACATACAACATATTGAAATAGACTAAAAAATGTTGAAAAGAAAATTACAATCGTAATTCAGCTATGCATTTCAGTATCATTCCATTAAATGTCAAGTATAACAAAATAACAAGAGAAGTATTACATTTTCTCCAGCAGGGCTTTGTCCCAAACTGTGAAGCTGTTGTTTGACTAATGATCGTTGGATGGCAGCAACTCCACAATGAACATGATGATGCACACTCTTATACAGCAGGTGGCGGTATGCACCTAAAAGTTGTTTGCGACCCGCCATCAAAAAAGAGAAGAAGAAGAAGAAGACCGTAAAGATGGCGGAAAACAGCAGCACGAACCAAACTGGAGATGCCAATGTAGATACTAATGTTGCCCCTGGAGGATCTGTAATTGTGGTTACCGTGAAAACCCCCAACGGAAAAGAGGAAATTGAGATTTCAGAGGATTCTTCTGTCGCCCAGGTGTGTTCACTCACCTTTTTCTTCAACATCTGGCGGCGGAAATCATGCTACGATCAGAAGACAGGCCATGTCTAGAAGGGAACCGTTTATTTGCGAAACTCTCGCGAGATTTGTATTTATTGTTGGCAATTGATTGTGCTGGTTCTGTACAAATTAGTTGTAATTAATGTTTAATAACGCAACAACGCCGGGGTTATCTGAAGGTTTTAGAGGCAGAAAATAATTGGATAGGGATCATGGAATTTTGTTAAAACAGTTATTCTCGCGAGATTCGTCGCGGCCCTGGGGTTCCCTTCTACATCCGATCGTTAAAGCTTCCTCTCGCAACTGTAACTGAGGGGAAATGTGAAAGTGTGTTGTCTGCCTGTTGTACATTGGCGAGTTGAATCGATAAAGGTATTTTCGTGGTGTCACAGATGTGTGCTATCTTTCAGCTATGATAAAGAGTGTTCCCGGGAGACCTCTGTCATGTAATAAGTATGAAAGTTGACGTATCAGAGACACCGGTCACGTCTTGGAGCAAACCCAAGATTTACGAAACTCTCGCGAGATCTGTACGCGTTTTTCCTGATTGTGCAAAGTAATTAATTTTTATAAAATGACTACACTGTGGTTACGATCTGTATGGATTTAGGGACAGGAAATGCCTCGTAAGGGTTAGAAAAAGATCGTGGTTTTGGTTAAAATGACCTCTTCCGCAGGTTCCCTTCTAGACAAGATTGATGTTGGCCATAGATGTAGAACACTTCTATATCTACGCAAAACAGAAGTTACCAATACAAAGTGTTTGTTCAATTTGACCTAAAGCGATAAAAACTTTTCATTATCAGTTCACTGTTCAGAGTGACAGGTCGCTGATAGTTGACCATATCTCAGTGACAGGGAGGGGTGAAGTAGACCAACACTAAGCAAACCTTAAGTGCTGATAATGATCAGCCCATACTTTGATATTGATTTATGAAACTATATGGTGACCTATTTACCTTTACACTCTTAACCACCCATTGCAAAACAATGGATTTTTGATGATATGGCAAATCATCCAAATCATTTTGGCTGATTGCCAATACTGATACTGATCTATGCATGCATGCACATATATTTTTTATTTTCAGATGATATAAAGTTTTTCCTGTAGTGGAATTAACACATTAGGCAGGCATTTTCAAACTGTACACGTTAACTGCGCAAAATAAGAAAACCACTGTTTCTCTTTGTTCTTCATAAATTTGTCATCATGATCAGGATGACGATTTGGATCCTCCCTGTGTGACCAATACTGAGAAATGATAGCAAATAGTAACTGTGATATCTGTTTCAGTCTTTTGTGTCTCTTTAAATCGGCTGTACCCACAGCACTGTGCAACTTCTATCTGCGGCCAATACCATGTGAAAGTTTTTCACTGAGGCGTTCATCTTTGTTTTCCAACTTGTTATATTGTAACATTGTCAACTCAGGTTTGACGCCATTCCCAGCCCCAACTTCTGACGTCTGAGGTTAAAGGAATGCAGAAATACTTGCATTGTGTGGACATAATTGAAACATCATGGTATTGGTCTGTCTCTCTGCAGTAATGTTCATTTCAGGCAGATACAAATATTTAATTGTAAGGCCTTTATTGGCTGATCACCAACAATGTGCCAATATTATCATATGTCACCAGCATTAATGTATTTGACAGCCCTGAAGCAAACATCTCCCCTCTGATTTCCCTTAAGTTTACACACTAGTGCACACTGTAGATGGCACTCTCATTATATCTTGCATGGAGACCAAGACACTAACAAATGTCCTCCCAGTGTTGGAATGCTATCTGACTCTGAGTTTGCTGTTTGATTGATGAAATACAACTTTATTTACAAAATAGTGCCATGTGTGCACAGTATAACCAAAAATAATTAAGGTTTTAGCGCTACATTCTGACACAAAAAGAGCCTTGTGATTACATAATAATGCAAGACAAAAGTTGAAAATGTGCTTTATTTGTGCAAATTTCGAAACAAGTTTGCAACTGCTCAAATTAGCAGTTTCTCTCTCTGCCTGACTCGTAATGTATCAGTGCTCTTGTCTCATTTGTCCAGTTTAAACAGGAGGTGTCTAAAAGGTTTGAGGCCAAGCAGGAGCGGCTGGTTTTGATATTTGCTGGAAAGATTCTGAAGGATGGAGACACTTTAAACCAGCATGGCATCAAAGACGGGTTGACTGTTCATCTTGTTATCAAGGATGCCCCAAAGTAAGTTAAATTCATGAGATGTTTGTAGGTTAAGAGGCAAAGGTCAAACCTCTTAAAAGTCTTATTTGATGGTTGCTCTCTCTAAAGATCAACAGGTGGCGCTGCATCTCAGGCCAGTTCCAGTTCTGCAACGTCGCAAAGTAACAGCAGCAGCTCCAACGCCACTGCAGCAGACAGAACAGGAGGTGCAAGGAGCCGGACACCAACTCAACCTGCTCATGCAATGAGTAAGAGTGGAAACATTTTTGTAAATTACTTGCTTTTTGCACATCAGTGGTTTTAATCTTTCTGATTCTTATCACGTTGTGCATTAGCAATTATTCCCCAGAGCCAGGCTGTCAAACTCATGGGCCACATACAGCCCAATTTGATCTCAAGATCTCAAGGACCAGTAAAGTCATTGCATTGCCCAGTTAAATAGTAATAATAATAATGAACCATCCATTTACAGAATTGATGAACAGCCTGAGATGTCTTAAGAAAAGCACTTTCAATTTCGACAGTGTCTCAGTTTCTCTGCATTCAGTCAGTCTACTGTCATTACATGTGCATTACAGTACAGATCACAGTGGATCTATAAATGCACAAAACATTACTGGATTTTGGATCTGAAAAGCAACACAGTATTCTGCTTAACCTGTTGAAATCTATACATTCTTTTAATTTTCCAGACATTGTCACTCCTTTGTAGTAATACTGCATCACCACACAAAACAGGATTCCACCAATATTGTTTTAATACAGAAATCTTTGACACCTGAAAGTTTTTGGGAAACACTCTTGCATTCACAAGCTCATATTTGATGAGGGAAGTTATGCTTTTAATTTATATGGCTTAACATGAATGCAGATTTGTATTCAATCCCTAACTTTCAACTGCATTCCCAAACAGGAACCATCATAAATATAGAAATTAAAGAATACATTTAAGTGACAGCACATATATCTGCAAGGACCTACAGCAAATTATCATCAAAATGCCTAATCTCAACCATGTGGGAGTTCCCCGTCAACACACACCTGCAAGGAACTAATCTCCAGCTTTACTCCACCTCCTCCTCCTCCTCAGGTGGACTCGGTGACCTCTCCAGCCTGTTGGGTCTGGGCATGCGTTCATCCAGCCTGATGGAGATGCAGCAGCAGGTGCAGAGTCAGCTGATGTCCAACCCACAGATGCTGTCTCAGATCATGGCAAACCCGCTAGTCCAGAATATGATGTCCAACCCAGACCTGATGAGACAGATGTTCGCAGGCAATCCTCAGATGCAGCAGCTTATGCAACAGAACCCGGACGTCTCCCGTGCATTCAACAACCCTGAGCTCATGAGACAGGTCAGTGCAGAGCTTCATCTTAGTGCCCCGAAATGCAAAGTTAACCTCAGAAGATAAATGTCCACAAACTGGCAATTATTTAACAAACCAAAGGTTCTACTCTGAGACTGTGTCGTGACACAGGTTTCCCCTCAATCACCCCAGCAAATCACAGACGCACCTGCACTTGAGGCAGACCTTATCTTGGCCCAGTCCATCTAACATGTGTATCCATGAAGGATTTTTACATTTATCATCAGAGTGTCTCGGGTCATTCATACCACCCTCCCTCACCCTTTAAAGAATACCTGATTATTTTCATGGATTTTTTTTGACAGAGCTGAACAATTAAAAGTGGAGCTGCAACAATTAATTGAATAATGTATTATTAAATGAACTGCCAACTATTTTGATATTAGATTAATCGGTTTGAGTAATTTTTAAGAAAAAAAAAAACGTCAAAAATCTCTGATTCCAGCTTCTTAAATATGAATATTTTCTGGTTTCTTTTCCCCTTTATGATAGTTAATTGAATCTTTTCCTTGCTGGCAAAGCAAAACATTTAAGGATGTCATGCTGGGCTTTGTGAAACACTGGTCAACATTTTTCACCATTTTCTGACACTTTATAGACCAAACAACCGGTTGATAAATCAAGGAAATGATCAACACATTAATGCTTATTTTCAACAATGAAAATAAATAAATTAGTTGCAGCCCTAATTAAAAGCCATGTGTGGTGAAATCTTTGTAATCACAAGTCAAGGTAAGCCTTTTCTTAGGTAAAATTCTACACACCACCTGCATCTTTTTTTCTTTTTTTCTGTTCTTTTTCTTTTTTGGAAGAATATTTGTATTGCAGGTTAATCTAGGATATATAATTGTATGGCAGATTTTATGCACACCACCTGCATCTTCTTCATCTGTCAGTATCGTGCTTCCGGAGTGTTCTGTCAACCAAGTGTAGCAGAGAGAAGAGAAGTGGTAGAGGAGTGTCAAGAAATAGGTATATGGCCAGCAGAGACATCAGATATTTGATATTTCTTTTAGTCCGAGTAAACATTTTTACGAAAAAAGACAGAAGACGGTGAAATATATTGGTGTTGAAGGGCATTTGTGTCGTTTTTTTTCCTTAAATCATTGAGTCTATAAAATGTCAAAGGTGAAATATACCGTCCATGCCTCCCCAGATCACAAGAATATGTCTTCAAATGACTAAAAATACATAAAGAAATTTGCAGCTACACTATCTTTGCTGTCTTTACATCACAATTATCTTTTCGTTTACTGTCACCCACTCTACTATTTCTTCCTGTGTTTATGTCCTTGCATGGCAGTTGTCTATTTTCACTGACCATTGAACAGCTACAAAAATATTGGTTTCATCTGTTTTACCAGTTTTGACCCCTGTTGTCCAAGACCATCATGCTGGCCATGAAGTTTTCAGGATGTTATTTTTGTGTAATTCAGTGATTTACTGTGAGGCTTAATATTTTCTGCACACAATGGAATAAGAAGTGCATCTTGATCAGATAGAATTTTCAGGAATATAAAGGAAATCAGTCAAATGGGACATAAGTTGCAGGAGTTCCCAACAAGCTTGAGAACTGACAATGATGGCCATCATTGCAGTTAGAAGTTGCTTCCTTTTCTAGCTCTCCTCATCCCTCACTGTTTTTGTTATTTGAATCCTCTCTTCCCGTGAGAGGCCGTAGAGTTGGCAAGGAACCCAGCCATGATGCGTAACCAGGACTGGGCGCTTGGTAACCCTGACAGCGTCCTCTGGGTTTAGACTGCTCTATGGAGAATTTATACAGACATCTAAATTGGTATCTTGTGTGCACAAGAAATAAATAGTAAACTCTTTCAGGACTTTGGTGATTCTGTTGAGTCTGGAGATGACTTTTGTCATGTTTGTCGTTGAGCAGCTGCAGAATCCTGAAACTCTGTCCATGCTGACCAACCCCAGAGCTATGCAGGCCCTCACACAGATCCAACAGGGCCTGCAGACCTTAGAGGCTGAAGCCCCAGGATTCATGTCCAGGTACCGGCTATTTGCTCTAAATAGAATACTTAAACCCTGTATGACTGTCTGAATCGGTTTCTTCTGTCAGTTAAAGCATGAAAAGAAAAATAACACAAAAGCTAAGAATAAGAGAGTAAACCCAACAGTAATGAACATACGGTATGAATTCTGTTTAATAGTGCATATAATAGTTTTCTATATCATATTTATTTAAATTCTACAGGAATCCTAAGAGTTATAACCTAACCTGAACCTAACAGGATTTTTGACGTCAAAACTTCTTTCCCCTCTCTAGATTTCCTGCAGGTCTCGCAGTTCCTCCACCTGCAGGGGATGGGATCCCTCCAGAGAACCCTCACCCCCCTACCATGGCAACAGGATCCAGCCCCTCTCAGCAGCAGCTCATGCACCAGATGTTGCAGATGTTTGCAGGCGGAGTGCCATCAGTATGTTTCATCTAATTGCCTGAGTTTGTCCAGTTTTCTAAAATCAGAGCAACGTTTTTTTTCAACAGGTCTAATTCAGGTTATTGTTAATTAGGCTTACGTTGCAGTTTGTTTGTTTGTGTGTTTATTTATTTATTTATTAATTAGGTACTGTGTGCATCAATAAAAATTAGTAGTTTAGCTAAAATCAATCTAAAATCAGTGAAATCTCAAAATCAGAATGTGGGGAAAAAATAAAGATGTTTCTGACGTCATGTGTCCTCGTTCCCTCACAGCTTCAGACACCGGAGGTTCGTTTCCAGCAGCAGCTCGACCAGCTCAACGCCATGGGCTTCATCAACCGTGAAGCCAACCTGCAGGCTCTCATCGCTACGGGTGGGGACGTCAACGCCGCCATTGAGAGACTGCTGGCCTAACTCACTCAGTTCAGTCTAGGGTGGAAGAAGGGGACTGGAGAGGGAGATATTGTGAACACACGCAAGTCTGACCAGACACCCAGACAGACTCAGTGGTAGTCCAAACACTTGTTATCTCTTCAGCTGGTCTGTAAATCATAGTAGGGATGAACAGGTTTGGAAATCAGAGTTGTGAAAGGATGTTGCTGGTTTCTAACAGAATTGGTCCACGACTACTACAGTTACTCCTGTAGCTGGGGTGTTGATTTCTGACAACTGCTCATTCACTGGAAGTTTACATGATGTTACCAAGAAATTCGCTTTTAATAGTTAGTTATTTTCACATTATTTAATTTTAACAGATTGTTTTTAGGTGGTTACATAAAGAGTTTTGAATCCGGGTGTCGCAGTACGTTGGACGATGGTTATCTGCGCTCTCTGTTTGGAGAATCCGCTTGTTTATGCATGTTTATGTCGTCCTCTTGCCTGGTTGTCTGGTATTTATTTAAGTTATCTCTTGACTTAAGTTTTTCACTCTCACAGGTTCTTTGTATTTCCCCTCAAAATGTTTCTCTGGACTGTCCTGAATCTTCACACTATGGCTACGTTCACACTGCAGGCCTTAATGCCCGGTTCCGATTTATTGCTCAAATCCGATTTTTTGTTTGGCTGTTCACATTACATTTTAAAATGTGGCCTGTCTACGGACTGATGTGTGAACAGCTCACGCTCCTGAACTGACCCGCATGCGCAGTTCATAGTTGATGACATCACGCGCAC
>JAJHUR010075213.1:0-23449 GCA_027495735.1 Lutjanus campechanus | reverse complement strand
CCACCGTGTGGTCAAAGGCTTTGCAGTGGTCCAGATAAGGTATTGTTCGCTATGATGTTATCAGGTCAAGCTACTGATCCCACAACAATGCCTTGAGGCTGTCCATCCCCAAGTCTGGGCTAGCTAACGGCTGATGGGACTGAATGGGGTCAAATAGTGAGGTTATTGGGATAAACATCAAATCAAAGTGAAGTTACAGCCTTTTGTCTGCACTGTGGCATGACCTATAGCTACTTTGTGACTGCAGCTGAATAGGAAACATAATAGGATGCACCTGACATTTCCCACACTGCCATACAGAGATTACTTGAATCCATTCCAGTAAGAACCAATATGCCACAACATCATCACAGCTTCATCTATGTGCTGGCCAATGCACCATACAGTCACAAACAACATCTGTTTAATTACGTACCATTAAATCATTAGCTGATGTTCCTATAATGAGGTCATCAGCAGGATGCAGACACACCTTTTTCCCATAACACACTGTCTCCACTGCCAGTGTTGGCCGGCTCACTGTAGCAACCTATCTAATCAACCCCCGCCTCCCTCACCCCCTCCACCCCAACCACCCCCACCACCACCTCTCTCAGCCATTCTTCTGCTCCATTGAGTCCAAAGCCACTCGCGCCCCTCTTGTTCTCTACTCAAGCAGAATCATCGGCAGTGACAAACATCATTATAATGTTCTTCAATGAGCGCTCCACCTTTAGCTGCATGTCGTAGCCTGCGGGGGGCTCTTCTCCTGAGTGGGATCTATGTACTGACCCGTGTTTGCATGCTCGCCATTTGAATGTCCACTCCAGTGAATCACACACCCAAGTCACTTCCCTGTCCTCTCTGCTTCCAGAATATCATGCATTAGCTGGAAGACTTTGGGGGAAGAAGACTGACATCATGTCCCCTCTTCATTATAAGTTAGTGATGTTCTGACTCTTATTACACGACTGATTAAATAAGATTTGTAAAAAGAAAAAAAAAGTTTGCTTGGAATACAAATGAAGACAGGTAATAAAGCACCAGAGTGTTCTTTCTTTCGTTTAACATTTCTGGAAAGGCTCTGTGCAGGGATTTAAGCAATAAAAACTTCTAAATTACAACACAAAGTTAAGTTCACCAAGCGTGAAAAGTTTACATTTGACTAACAAACAGAAGTATTTTTAGCGATGCATTGATGCCAGAATAACTGCCAGATGAATCAAGATGAATGATCCCTCTTGCTCTCTCTAAAGTTAAAATGTAGTTTGAAATCCTGATGTACATACAAATCATACAAATACAAATTAGGCTAAAAGCATGAATAAAAACAAATATTTTGGAATTACATATACCACTGCGATACCCGCAGAGCCCAGCGGTATACCTTTTGTCATATCTCACAGTTGCTTCATTTGGTCATTCCAGTTTTCCTGGCTTTGTCACATAATTTGTTCCAATTACTTTGTGTCATTGTTTTCTGTTTCTGTTTTAATTAGTGCTTATTTTTTTAAAACACCAGTGTGTTGGGGTCATGGGGGGCCGCAGTCAAAAGCACCCAACTCTGCCTGTGCAGTTTTAATAGTTAGAGCTATTTATTTAGTTTATGTTTGCCATGGGTGCTAATTAAAAGTATAATTATCAGGGGCAGGAGCAGTCTCTGTGAAAGACCCTGATATATTTTCGTTTTATACAATATGAAAAGTAACTCTAACTTTCGTAAAATAATAATGCTGCTGCTTTTCTCAGTCAATATAATAATAATCTGCTTTTCTCAGACAATATTAAATACATAACTGGTAATGTTCTTTATTAAATTAGATATGCATTACACTGTCACAATGTCAACAATGTCATGACACCTGAACATGAAGTGTGAGATGTTATGTTATGTTGACATTAATCAAGCCAGTAATGTCTTGAAACTTGACAGACAAACCAAAACAAAAATGTTTTTGTTATGACAATGTGACATTAATCAAGACAAAATAACTTGTCAGTGCATTTGCCATGACAACTGTACATTACAGACACCGTCAAGCTTTATGTTTTAAAATGAGGTTATACTGTTTTACGTGGTTCGTTTTGACACTGGCTGTCCTGAGAGCATTGTAAGTGCACCATGAAGATATTTCTTGATCTTAACTAAAATAGTACATTTTGGACTTGCCATAAAGATGTTATTAAGTTATATTACATTATAAGAGCAACTATCAAACATCATATTTGCTCCCCTTTTGACTTTTGCTGCTACTTTTTTTTTTTCTTTTCCACAGACAAATGAATTTGTCTTAACAGATGATGTAGATGATGTTCTGGCAGCAAATAAAGAACGCAAACAATTTAAATTACTGTGACTCAGTGGTCAAAAAAATGTGTGGCTACAAACCAAAGGACCACCACTTGATAACAGCTTGGCCCGCAGCCGATACAATTACTGACACACAACTGACTCAGTCAGCTGATGTGTGTGTTTATACTCCATGTTCCATCAGTTCATTAACACAAGTCTCTTTACATTCCCCCTATGTTATCATATGTCAAATGTTTTTGCAACTGTGTCATGAATAATTTTCTGGACTTCAAATAAAGCAGTACCCGTTGGTCATAAAAGATGTCATTAAATGTGGCCAGAGTTCAGTCCCAATTTAGCTTACAGAGTTAGCTGATGGACAGACAGCAGTTAGCTAGTTTACTTCATTAATGGCAAGACATGTCAAACAATGTCACCTTTGAATTATAGACTAATGAAAACACACTGAATATTATAGTCTATTTCTGCCATATTCTTTCAATACATCTGTGCAAATCCCTCACACTGGACCTTTAATGCTGGCAGAAAAGAAGATTTAAGGAGTAAGTGATATATTATGTGGAATCAAAGCTTTAAGTATTTATGGTTTGCAACACCTTGTGGAGCTGCTGCAAATTCATCTTATACCCATCTGGTCTCAGCATTTTGGTGACAAACTAGTGGAGGAGCAACCTTTCGTTCCATAACTCAGATAAAATGAGGAACGTACATCACAAACAAACATAGTCAAATATTTTTAATGCAGCGGCAACAACCTTGTCCATCGTGTGATTATGTTGACCCAAATCACAAAAGAATTCTGAAAAGAGTTCTCTCATGTATCGGTGTTCTCCTTAATGTAAATTACAGTAACTTTATAATTTAGGGATCCTAATATGCATGAAATATTAATCCGTGGTCTATTAGAGACACACTGTCACAGAGTCTGTTGGGGGCTTAAGTGTTCATTACGACAGAGCTGTGCTTGGAGTTAGTCTCCTGCAGAATTTTCAAGTATTAATGCTTTGGGTCCTCTGTGAATTTGTCATAATACCGAGCTCCCAAGAAAAGTCAGACATGTCCATGGGCAGGCTTATTCTATCTCCTAAAACTATTATTTCATGATTCATAACACAGAACTACATATGTAATTCTCCTGTGTTTATTTCAACAGCACCATTAACGGCCCTAAAATTCAGGATATAAAATGTATTCATTTGGTCTTAACAACAAACCACCACATAATGTCCTGCTTCTTTGTGTTTATGGATCTAATGTGGGTTTTTGGAGGTACATCAGTGGTATGGCTCTGGTTAGGAAGCATGTGGCGACTTTGACCTTTCCTAACCTTGGCAAGACGATGGCGTGACCAACTGTGAGGCCGGCTGTCCGTCTCTCACTTGGCCCTTTTCTTTAAGTGACAGGCCTGGAAAAATTGCCAACACATTCCTTTTTCCGATAACGTATATCTCTAAGTAATTCACAATGCAGCCATTAAGTTATTATGATAATGATCTGTTGCCAAATGAAACCAACTGTTTTAATATTCACAAGAAAAGTAAGTTCACTGTGTGACTCCATGGACACATAATCTTGTTTATGCTGACGTTGCTCCCTGAATCTACCTTCTTTGCGCCGCTGAAGGTGGTTCAGCTGCTCTATTATGGGACAAATCATGAGGAACAGATGTACCTGTTGTCAGAGATGGAAGCTCCTGCAGGGCGTTGCTAGCGCTGTGCTCTGGGATCGTGTGTCCGTTCTGTTACCGAGTCCAAGAGGTGTGTGACACATTTGTGACAGGTGGATAGCCAGGTGTCCCAGTCGGTGGCCAGGCTTTCATGTGCTCAGGCTGAAATGTCACATACAGTATTTTCAAGTGAGTACTCCAACCATTAAAGTGTCCATGTGGATCTGAATGGGCCGAATGGGGAAGCAGAAACAACGGCCACTCTATGTGTTTCAAATGCTCGAGCTGCGTGTTTTCACTTGACTGTATGTGTGTTCATTTTTACTTTTATCAAATTTTGCACTGTGAATAGTTAAAAGGATATTCAGACTATTTGAAATGGGGTTGTAAGAAGTAATTTTCCATAGTCCGTGTGTCACCTACATTATTAGATATTGGCACACTCCCAGTTTAGAGAACCAGAGAGGAGCACCGGCACAGAAGATAAGCAATGTACTGCAATGGATAAGGTCAGCAACACAACCAAATTGAGCCACTTAAAAAAAGGCATCTAAAGAAATAAATATAAGTAGATTATCAAAATTGTAATATTTTCATTACGTTTCTGTCAGACAGCCTTGTCTGGAAAAAATGCTGTTACATTAACCAAATGTTACTATCTCTTGGGTTCAACCAGACTCCATTGGCGAAAACAGTAATTTTACCTGTTGCTGGTCTACTGCTGCCTCGATTAGTTGGTTAGTTTGTGTTTCTGTGTGACCTTGTTTTTTTAAAAGAATAATTTGGATTCACCAAAGTCACACAATAACAGAAACAAACTGATCAAGGCATTGGTGGACTAGCAACCTGTGCTTTGTGAGGTAAAATGACTGTTTGCCCTTAAAGCTATAATATGTGACATTTCCGCCTCCACCTCAACTTACCAAAAGTAAGTGACGTTTATGGAAGAATCATCAGGGATTCACAATTCACAAAAAGCTTTTCAGACAAAAATTGTTGTAGCCAGCTGTGTACCACAATGTTTGTAATGTTTGTAACCATAGCTCGTACTATAGTTTATGGTCCTGACTCCTTCTTGTTCAGTCTTTGTCATCTGTCATCAAAATATAACGTTAGCGTTTTAAATAAATATTTCCAGACTAATGATCTGTCACCATGTCAGTAAACGTAAGCTGAACTGCTTGCAGTTCAACTTATATTCACAGTTCAGCAGCAAAAATCACTTTTGCACATTACTTTCACAACATAGCAACATGCTGGCTTAAAAAAGTAAATATCTTCCTGAGTCTTTTGTCCTAGAAGCTCAGAGGAGGTTTTATTTCAGGTGGCAAAGACAAACAACAATGACTGAATTTTATTATTGTTTTTGTCTTTTACCCTTGAATCAAATTGGGTATTGGGAATTCATGAAATTTCACTGGTATTGGTATTGACTACAAAGTTTCTGGTACTGTAACATTTGCTCTCGTACAAACCATACTGTTGTTCCTAGAAAAGTAGTTGGTCCTGAAAATACTAAAGTAAACTCTCATTAGTGATGTGAAAACAGCTTCTTCTTAGAGGCAGGGACAAACAAACTAAGTGGCATGCAAAGTAGTAAGGTGAGATGACTCCTGAAATCTAATGTTACTGTGTGTGTGTGTGTGTGTGTGTGTGTGTGTGTGTGTGTGTGTGTGTGTGTGTGTAGGAGGCAGTACACCTGTAAGCCCTGCACTCACTGGAGCAAAGCCTATTAGAACAAGTATAAGACATATCCCTCAGACTGTGAACTGTGAACACACACATACTAAAGCACACGCACACACACAAACTCATTTCAGGCAGACAAGACATTGTATAGTGTAGGCATGAATTACCATCTTGATCGCACCCGCAGCATCCGCGATGTCATGCAAACTTATTGTTCTGTCTAATGCTGAGGTCACCTTCAACAAGACAACAAGCTGAGGTGTGGCGTTGTGCTGTCTGCAACTGTGATGCTTTGTTGTAGCTGCAAAATGTATCTCTCATCCCCTGCAAATGCTTATTCATCAATTGACAGGGAAGAATCCAGCGACTGTCAAGGGTAAACTTATTGTTCTTCTGCCTTCTGCAGAGGTTGATAGGTCCGAGAGATCAGAGCTACTGTAAACACGAGGTGTGGCTTTCCAAAATCCACTTAATGCAACAGAGATGCCTTTGCAGGCACAAAGTTTATTTCTAATCCTCTCTAAAAGCTTAGTCATTCCATTGACAGCAAAGCGCTGTAACTGTCTAGCATTTAGTATCTCAGGCTCTTTTGTGCATTGTCCAATATTTGGTGCAGATTAAATATTGATTTCTATACATTTTGGAACACAGTGAAAAATGTTCCCTTGAGTTGGATTATATGGGGCGTTTCTAGAGGCCACTCATCATTTATCTGATTCCTACAATTTGACTCAAGAGGTGAGATTATACCATATACTTTGCTCTTGTGGCCTTTCAATATTTGAGTTATTTGAGTATTCAGCAAAGCCTTTCCCAAATGACTTGTCCCTAGCAGGGATGAAACTCCACTAAACTTACTTTCCAGTGCACTAAGTCCTTAAAGCAATCAAGGATGAGGAGAAAATAGACAATCTCCAAGAGAGTATCTCATGCTGATTTGCTCGCCACGCTTATCCAAATAGTCTGGCTTCTTATCAAATTGGATTGGTTTATTTGAATGGAAGTGAAGTCCCTTTTGGTCAGCAGAAGATTAATATTGATTTAATCTGAAATTGTTAAATATGGGACAGATGGTGACAGTAGAAAGACCTTGAATTCTGAAACCGTTGTCTATAATAGTCTATAATGCACTGTGTTCTCTTGTGTGCCTGTCTTTTCTGCATGGAGATGAGGCATCTGCAGACTACTAAAGATTGTTCTTCAGGCAGCTAACAGCCTTTTAACACCGCCGCACAGCAACTTGCTGCCTCCAGTCATTTCAATGAGGGGAGGGCAGCAGAGGGGAAGGGGTTTTTATCACAGCTTAGGGGTAAGAAGTGGTTGCCGCCCTCCTTAACGTGTACAGATTTTGCTCTGCCGCTCATAGTTCACCATGCTTAACTTCTTGCAGTTGCTGTCTGGCTTTGGCCAGTCAAATTGAAAGGTTCAGAAAAGCAATCATGAAGGAGCTGATAGCGCTGGTGTCTGAATACCCAGGGCTGCACAGCACCGTCCTAGCCATGTACAAGGTCGCCCAGATAAAAAAAAAACTGGGCCTTGGACAACATTTCCACCAAACTAGTGTACATGTTGTGGACATCTGGGCGGGTTGCTCTGACGTTCACCAAAGCATCCATCTTTCACTGCAGCCTTGAAGCGCAGCTGCAACATTCACTTTTAAAAATGTTCTGCTTTGGAGGGTACATTCTTGCAGGTAGTTGGGTGTCAGGGTGGTTACCGCACAGCTGTGTGAAAAGGCCTTATGCAACATCTTAGTGACCTTTGCCTCTTTACATTGTGAGACCAATAATTGCTCATGCAACACTGAAACTTGAACTACCTTGTGCTACTCCTGCAAAATGTTATGGAAATGTATCCAAATTAATTCTCTATAAGCTAAATGACATGAACAAGAACTACAGTGTACTGTAAGATGTAAGTAGTAGTAGTATGATCAGAAATGCCATTGTCCTAGTTAGCAAAATGACCAAAATGCATGAACTTGAACAGCAACAACACACAGCACTCTATCCAGTAGTTATTGTCAGCATAACAATGACATTAATGATAGGGAAATAAGTTACATTAAGGCTGCATTCATCTGGGGGCAGCATCACTGTGAATATTCTCTAGCTAAACTGTATATTCAATGTCACTAACAATTTATTGATCAATAGAAAATTTATTTAAAAATAGAAAGTGTTACACTTGATGATATAATGTATTCAACAAGAGATATCATATTAGTCTAGTTTGATCTCAGTCCAAACTTTGAGAAGCTCTGCTTTATCTGATTGAAGTTTTCACAAGTTTCACAAGAGTCTGTGGCCCTGACCACAGCTCTGAAATAATAGCCTCACCGTGCTGTGTTTTGATGAAGTAGCAGACAGATTTGTAACTGTGTGTTTTTCTCTTAGTCTCAGTCTTATATCAGTTTCATCTTTGGTGGATTTTAAAATACAGAACCAAATGAGTCAGTTGGCTAGTGGCAGGTCGCTAGAGGCCACCCGCCCTATTAAAAATTTACAAATCACCTACTGGGTGTATGATTTGGTGATCTCAAATGAATTTGTGTGTAAATACACAATGTTTTCCTGGCTTTAATATTTTACAAATTAAACCACTGTTGCTCTCATCCTCACTAATATGCTGTTATGATTACAATAGACGTTATACATAATCATTTCTCTTGGGTGACTGATGTTACTGATTGTGAAAAATTAGAATTAGATTCAACTGTAGAACAGAGGCTGTTCGAGCATCCTTGTCCGCAGCTCATTAAAAGCTCTCTCCTTGTGCCGGATGATAATTACAAAGGATTTATTCAAAGGCCTCGCCTTGAAATAGGGGTAAGCCTCACCAGGGCAACATGTCAGCTACCTGTTTGGTAGGTGATCACAGCAAAGCTCACATCATCACCACAGATCAACTAAAATTTTCAAATTACAGCGATCATAAATGCTGTGATGACGTGGTCCCAGCTTTCATCTGAGCACCAGGTAGTGAACTCCACTGAGTATCCACAAGTGCACTACAAGCCTGATGCTTGCCTTGTTATTGTTCTTTTATCCCCCTACCCCACACACAGCAGCAGCCTTTGAGCCTCTGCAGATGCTGGTGAGAGCTAGGAAATCAATGCACTCAAACAGGGATAAGAGGGACTTGGTTTTAGATAACTCAGGATGTCTTAGTGTGCATTATTCATTAGACAGGAGAGACACAGTCACAATTGCTGCCACTGCAGAGGTGTACTGGAGACAAAGAATATGAAAGCTTAACCATATCACTCCCTAAATCTCCAAGCAGAAGTACTGCAATTCCTGGTGTTTAGCTTTCTCTCGCTCCCTCTGTGTTGGAGCAGGTACAACACAGCTTCTGACGAGGTTGTAAACATTTGAAATGGAAGCAAGGGCAAGGTGTTCTCAGTAGCAGGCCCATGAGGTTCTTTGGCTTGATGTGGCTAAAGCTAATGTGTACTTATAATCAAACAAAAAACACAGATTGTACTCATGAGAAGAAGACCTTTGGCATCCAACCATTTCTCTTTGATCAATTAATTTAAGTATTATTATGGCATAAGAAGGGAATTTGTCAGTTGCTGTTTGTAAACACACCATCCAAAGTTGGACCCTCCTCCTCGGCTCCACTAGCAGGAGAGAGAGAGAGAGCAGCGATGGTTGAGTAAGCCAGAGAGTGAATGAAGAGAGGTACAGGTGTTAGGGAGAACAAAGCAGTGAAATAAAAATCTATTTTTTGATTGTTTCATGGAGGTATGTGTGTGTGTGTGTGTGTGTGTGTGTGTGTGTGAGTAGCTCAGCCCTGCTCTTGGTCAAACAGACACTCAAACCTACAGCTCTTTATACATCCAGGACACAGACTGAGAGCAAAGGAGAGAGACAGAGACAGAGAGTAAACTGGTCACTATGTTTTTATAGAGTCCCAACCTCACACCCTGTGTGATGTTATTGGCTGGTGGCTGAACACCACCAACCAAATGTTGACACCCAGAAACGTCCCTAAGACACCAAAATATGAGAAAATACAAAGGGGAGGGCAGGCACTATTTGCACTCAAGTTGCATGACTCAAGCCCAAAAATGAAGAATTATGCTATTTAAAAAGCGTGCCACAAATCAATTCATTTCCTGAATCAACTAACTTTAATACTATTCAGTCACAAGAAATCCTCACTCATTCCTCAGATTCACTTTGTTCGAAACAATCTGACAGCATTTAATCAAGTTACAGGAGAAAATGCAGGAGAAAAACTGTAGTATGCAAAACATACATGTGGGCTGAAAATTATAGATGAAGACACAAAAAATTCCAAATTTGTTTGACATTTGAAGTGAAGGCTAATATTAACAAAATTAGTGAGCTAATGCTTAGCAAAAGTTAGGTTAACAGCTAAGCAACTTTATAAATCAATGAGGCTGATTTCTTTAGGACTTGGCACTTAACTTGGGACTTGCAAAATAATTACTTGGTCCCATCTGTGAACAAATCCACACACTTAGTGGGTCTCAAGTGATAACTGAGAGAGATTATTTTTGCACATCTATACAAGTTTTTTTTTTTCAGAAAATCCTGCATAGTATATGCCTCTAATGATAGCATGACCAAGTGGAGAAGTGGACAGACAATCACTTGCATGGGAGGTCCAAAAACAAGCGTCATCAAAGGATACATCTTACAAAAAATGAATTATTTTAAGGTGTAATTCAACTTGCCGTATTTTCCATAAATGGCTGTTGTAACACTGTGGGTCATGCTAACTTTGCACTCATAACTTCCACTGCAGAATTTTGGGGAAACAAGAAACACTCATGTAAAACAGCATATGGCTGCAGGAGTCTCCAGCCTTCCCAATTAACATGTTGTTTTTTTTACATGAATCATTTAAAAAGCTTGTGTATTTATCAGCACACACAGGTTTGTTTATGTGTGACCCTGACTTTCACTGTCTTCTAAGGAAACTCATTGGGGGATTATCCCATGGACTACCTCCCCAGAATCAACTGGACCAAATGGCAAACTCTTCATATGGTTAAAAAAAAAAATAAAAAAAAATAAGTGATTACAACATGTAAAAAGCATTTTTATGTGAGGAACTGCAGAATGAGTGATCCATCAGCAATAAACATAACTGGCTGTACATTTTCCTTGACCAATGATCCTACATTACAATGAAAACAAAGTAGATCCTGATGCAGTTACCCAACATGGCAATTTCAGAGTGCAATTTTCTGTTTACTTTCAGGTAAACTTTGAGTCAGTCATTAAAAAACGAATTAAAACTCTATAATGTAGGTGGCAAGTGCAAAAGTTAGCATGACCCACAGAGAAGGTTGAAATGCACTACTTTTCTTTTAATGTCCTCACTGTTTGTTGATATGTGATTTCTTATTGAATGTAGGTGTCACCACGACAGTTTTTAATTTGCTTTGCCAGGCATTTCACTCAGAGAATTATTTCTTTTTAAGCTTGGAGATGAGTGCGAGGAATCTAATCAAAAGCAGCATATAACTACTGTAAATAGCAAATTCCACACTGATCATTACAACAGTGGAAGAATGCATTGACATTCATTTTGAAATTACCCAAGCTCATTAAGTTCAGGCTAAATATATGAACATATTAATCATGCTGTTGCTACAGAAAATGTGTGCACAAGTGGGTGGTCTTTGTGTGCTCAAAGAGATTGGCATACATGCACAAAAATATAGGAATAAATATAGAATAGCAAACACATACATCTCCTATACACCTCTTTCACATGGAGATTAATGAAAACACCTCAAGGACATGCTTCTACACACACATTTGCATACCCAACATGCAACTTTTTCTGTTTTAATACTCAAGAAATATTGAGTCACTTTGTTCTTTGAAGAGGTGGCTGTCACTTCAAATCTGGAATATTTATTAACTACTATGGTGACTAAAAACTCAAGGGGAAGGGTATCATATAAATCTTTCTTGCATTTCTTTCAGAAGTGTGAAGTGTTTCAGAAAATATTTAATTTGGACACACACACACACACACACACACACACACACACACACACACACATCAAGATTCAGAGGGAATTTCTGCATGCAGGTTTTGCTTTGATTGTGTTACAGTCAGTGGGTGATTTGCCACGTTCCTTCATCCCCTTTCACATCGCTCCCTGGTTGCACTGAGACAGCTGGGTACAGGCACTGGATCGTACCCACACTTTTATAAATACATTTTACCAAGTCTGGCAGCAGAGTCCCTTTGAATCAGGATGAGTTTGACAAACTAATTCTGCTTACGTGTCATTGCATTTTCTTTTTTGGACAGGTGTACAGTCCTTCATGTAAACTTATTTGGTCACACTTTATTTTACGATACACTAATAAGACAAAACAAGTGGCACTTTGTGTTAAATACGACAAAAAACTAGAAACAACATGTTTTTTATTAGACAGTATTCGTGGCTTTATTAGACCCCCATTAGAGTTTAGTCGGGGTAATTAGGGGCACATTATAACAGAACTGTACTGTAAAGTGAGGTGAAATCTGCTACTTAAGACTCACATCTTCTTCAGCTGTTACTATACACCTGACAGAGCACTCAAGACCAAAGTCTCAAGTATGTGTGGTCACCAAATAGTCACAAAATATTCCCCTACCTCTATAATCTTGCCCTTTACTTGTTAGATCTGGTTCATATTATGTTTTTAAAAGGGGGATAAGCAAATATGTGATTACACTTTAGTTTACGGTGCAGTTCTGATGTGATGTGTCCAGAATTACCTAAAGTGTAATAAGGATCTAACAGCAGGAAACAATAAACTTCAATTTATAGTGCTCTTCTGTTGCCACATGCCTCAAATGACCTTCTAATAAAGCATAATAAAAGTCTAACAGTGGGAAACAATTCACTTTAGTTAACAGTGCAGTTCTGTTGTAGTGTGCCCTACATTACCCTCTAATAAAGTGTAATAAGGGTCTAATAAGACTAAGCTAGGACTATCTTATGAAGAACATGTTTCTAGTTTTCATCTTATATGATATTAAGTACTGCTTGTTACATCTTATTTTTGTACTGTTAGGTGTATAGTGTCTAATTAGGTTATAACTATTTTCTAATAAAGAAGATGTTATTTCTAACAATTAGAGTTTTATCTAATTTTATACAAAGTACAGCTTGTTTTCTCTCATTAGTTTACTGTTAAATTAAGTGTGAATACCTATTTTAATAACAGTCTTTTGTCTATTGCTTTAAAATTATTCATTCGGAGGTGATTATGAAATTAAACAAGCAGACAGAAATAACCAAACTCCGATAATGATTCCGGCCATTGACTTCAGAACATTTGAAATGACAATAATTGATTATCTTGAAGTAGTCTGGGTTGTAACCTCCTTTCAGAGGGACAACTACCTCCATTTCATGGTTCAAGAACTCAGCTTTTCTAAGTGAGAAGACAGATTGGCTCAAGGTTAAATGCTTTGGCGAGACAGTCATTAGTGTGCAGCAAGTGAAGGCTGGTAGTAAGAGAGAAAGCCTCTACTTCTTGATTTTCTCTGAGATAACTCGAAACAGACAATTTGGCCCTTGGAGCTAAGAATCACAATTCAATATCAAAGCCCTCATGTTAGACTATTTCAAACCAAGATGACTAATTAGAAAAAAAATAGTCAAGTCTTCCTGTGGAGGTATTTCCAAGAGCTTGCTTGGTATTAGACATGTATCATTAGACAATGAGTTTATCTGTCAAAATACTTATTTTGCCTAATTAAGCTCACGTCAGTTAAGCTGCATTCATGAAGAGTGCAAATGATCCCAGGAGTGTTTTTTTTTCCTCTGGCAGAGAAGCTGGCAGAAACTGTGATCTTTCAGCATGTAAACACTATAATTACAGCACACACCACCACGTCAAGATCAACTTAATTTATTCAGTTGTACAAAACTTGCAAACATTGTGGCTTCCTCAGGTTTGCTCCTGACAGTAACAGGTGTGTTGTTTTAAGCGTACACCACACTGCTGCAGTTTTGCATTAAGGAAGCAAGACATTTTTGTGTTCATTGCAACACTTGTTGAAATAATGTTTCTTATCTTACATTGTAAAAATAAACTATTTGTTTCAACTTAAAAGTTTCTGGGATGACAGGTTCACAATTTGACCAACCAGTTTAGTACAGACAAAAGACAACGTGATGTTAAGAGTTAAAAATACACTTTACTATTTATAAATATATTCAAATCAACAGAGCAATAGTCTAACTTTAGGGAGGGGGAATCGTCAGTTCCTACTTGATGAGGGGAGGGAGAGAGCAGGCCAACACGTTGGTTGCTTCTACAGACATGACTTTGTTGTCGCACTAAACATGATTTGATGGTAGACTTCTGAGCTGTCACCATAGACTAGGCTGGCATCACACTTTGGCCTTCAGGAAGCCCAACTTGGCCTTAGGGCTGCGGCATGTGACCTGGATCTTGGCCTGCAGAAACACACAAGAGGATGAGAGACAGCAGGAACTGTGGGTGATCTTAAAGTGTATCAGAGACATGTAGCAAGCTTTCATCATGTTTTCTTCAAACTATAAAAAAAAAAGGGTTTCAGTGGCTGAACTTGTTTGGTTTCTGAAAGGGAGCATGACAGAAAAAGTTTGGGAACCACTGTCCTAAGTGAACAATGTATATGTTGTTAGTTGGTCTTGAAGTAATTGGGCTATACTGGCTTTATAAATTTTAGTAACATGAACTCAAAAATCCAAACTTGTTGACTTCACTAAAAATTATTTCAATCTCACAAGGGATGAGTGTTTGTATAAAGTGAACATAAACTTTTTAGGTCATTGTGACAGTCCTGAATCAGATCTTCAGAAACAACAGCGAAACATAAAGTCTAATACTGGCAAAACTGGGGAGAGTGGACAAGAGAGTCTCAACTCTTACTGTATGAAGTAGAATTCCCAGCACTTACAGAAGAGACACACATTATTCCATCATAAAACTGGACTCAAATCCAGTACTTCACTTTTCTCTTTCTTGTCTCTACAGTATAAAAGTTGTGTTGGACTCACAGAGACAGTTTTTTTAAGCATCAAAATCAATCAGCAGAACCATGGGTATCATCTTTTTTTTATTACACACATCCTTTCATGTCAAAACCCGATATCTACATTACCCACAATGCAACTGCAGTAGTAGCGGTGGCCTCACAGGTTAGATAATGTTGTGACATGTGCCAGTAGATCAAAGTGAATCAGAACAGATGGTGTAAGTCTAGTTTTACTATATGCCCTACCATAAAACACCTGCTTTTAAAATTGATTTTAGTTTAACAGTCCATGTACTTGAAAGACCACCAGGAGCAGAGGGTATTTTAATGTTAATAAGTCACATAAATTGAGCTAACCTATCTTCTAATAATGAACCTTGTAAACAGCATAAAGTAACGTAGGAAGTAGGGCTAGTGACGTCTCCTCTGCTTCTCTTACCTCCTATATGAAGTCACATTATACATAAATAATATATGTTCTGCAGTATACCACTATTGACAATAATCATGATTTTAAAAATTAAATATTGATATCATCAAATTATTAATATACATACAGTATTATGCGTGTAAATAATCCAGTGCCTCTTAAATATAATGTGTACTCAATTTCTGTTTCTTTCCATTCTCGCTTTGTCTCCCTGCTCCAAAATGAAAATCTGATATTGCTACAACACTAATTTGAAGTATATCTCACCAGAAAGTCACACATAAAGGGCGTTCTTTTTATTGCCTACATCAGTGAGTTCAGGCAGCTGGTCTTCACCTTTATCAGAAAGAAGTGTGATGCAGACCTGCTGATCTTTCAAAGCTACAAGTTTGCAATATTGCCTTGTGGAATAAACACAGTCGACTAAAGTTTTCGCTCCTTGTTTCTCTGCCAGGATGCCGTTTGAGGACCTCACCTCTGCTTTTCAACACTATTATTCTGGACCTGCTTCACAGCGACATCAGCTGTACATTGCTCCTCTAAATGAGTGGGTGGATATCAGACTTCCTGACAGATCGAAGGCATCCTCTTGTCAAACCGCAGGCTGCAAGCACAAGTGTACCTCAGAGATGTGTCTCTCCTACACGCACTGTATATCTGTGATTGTATGTACTAACATGTCCATCAAGTGTCTTCAGCTTATGAAAAACACTCCCCTTGTGAACTTCAGCTCTAAATATCAACAATCAGTCAACAATAGATGAATACACTTACATGTAAACTGTGGATATGAGAATTCTCTTTCATAGGGACTATATTGCAGCTAATGATTACTTTATCGTTGATTAATTCACTAATTGGTTAGTCTATAAACTGTCCATCAAAAGTCCCAGAGCCCATTTTAAATTGCTTATGTGTTCCAACCAACATTATTATCTACCCAGTTTACTGCTTTAGTGCAACTCATCTCATCTCGTCTCATGGTGTTTCTACAGACATATTTGTATAAACTTTAGCTGAAGTCAAGAATACGGACAATCTCCTTTCTACTTTATGTATGACAATATAGCCTGTCCATTCTCCATATTCACACAGTGGCCATTTCCCCTTGATGGCCCACTCAGAGTGGGTTAGGGTTAGGGTTAGCCCAAATGTCACACTGCTGTGTTCCAGATTACAAGTTGTATTCCATTCGAAATCTTACAAATCATTATCATTTGACTGATTCCCAATTGACCAGTAACTAAAAACAGACAGTGGATAGTGAAAATCTGTAGGAATGTCATATTTAAACTAAAACAACATATTTGATAACCCAATAGCTAGGTTATACAGCTGTTAACTTTAGCATTCAGGCATTTTATAGCTAATATTACCAAAATTATTACTGTCACACAAAATACACACTGTTAACATGCTTTTGTGTTGGATGTAATCTGTAACATCATGTTTACTGACTTAACTAGAACATAGCTAGCTAGCTAATGTTACATTGCAAGCTTCATTGCATCCAAATAAATAAATGTGTCTAAGATGTCTGTTGAAATTTAAGAATGAATATAGGTCTTGCCTATCATCCCATGTAACAGTATAAAAGGGTAACGTTGGCTAGGAAGTGGCTGAATGCTAACGTTAGTGTTCATAGGTAATGGGTTATCAAATATCTTTTATCTTGAAACATGGCTGGATCACCCTCCAGTTTTTCACTAGCTGTTGTCCTTTAAGCTGCTGATCAATCGGGAAGCAGTGAAGTGATAAAGATGGGTCACATTTTCTTATTCTCTTCATTTATACAATTTACAATCTGGAACACAGCAGTAGGACATTTGAGGATCCTACGTCTGACGTGTGACGTCAGAGGAAAATAACCACTGTGTGAATTGGCTGATCAGGTTCTTTGGTTTGGCTGTCATCAGCAGCATTAAATGAGCGTGATCAGGTAGTGTTTTTTCTGTCCACTGCAGCTGGAAAAAATTAGCATTGCATCAATCTGGTTATGTTCTGCAGGTCAGAAAAGTATTCCCACATCAGGCATCAGTTTTGGGTTTAACTTCTCGTCCTCCTGTCCTAAGTTTAAGCTCCAGTGTGTTGTCTGCATCACTGAGCAGGTGACCGAGCTGTTGACTGTCCTTCATTTAATTAAAAATGAATGACATCAAGCAGAGACAAGGGCAGGGAGGATTGCCCTAACTCAGTCAATGCACACCCTGGCTACCATCTGTGCCGAAAACTTTACTCTAACAGACAGGACAGGTCCAGTATGAAACTCCACTTCACCTCAGTCACAGGCACCAACTGAAGCTGTAACACCTAAAGGTGAAAGAAGAAAGAAAGGTGTAAAATTCAGACATAAATCGCAAATCACGATATTTAGAAGTTGGTTAGCTTTTTGGCTAATGACAAGTTGCTGCCTCCAAATTAGCTTTCTCATTTTTGCCTATAAATATGTCATGAAATTGAGCTGCAGCAGATCCACCAGAATAGCTTAAAGTGGGGGGAGACTGAGGAGTGATCAATATCAGATTAGTTGTAACATTCTCAGTTTTACCAACTGGAAAACTGATGCGTTGATGTCATCAGTATGGTATACTCCAATTTCCTTTTTGACAAGTGGCATGTCTCTGAGAGCAGTGTGGATGTGGATTATATGACCAAAATACTGATTTTCAAGTTAAGAAAATAACATTTTTTTTTAAATCAAGATTATTTTTACCTATTGTTCATTGTATTTTAGATACAATGCTTTTACATAACCTAAAGATACAGTTTTTCTAGTTTATTTTGATGCTGTGTGTTTACGCCACTTTCAAGCCCACATGCTAAGAGTAAGCAATGTAAAAGCTGCTTGGCACTTTATTCAGAACTGTTTATTCTTTATTCTTCAACAGAGTTCTTTCATACACTGGAGAGAATTACCTCTCATTGTAACATCTATCCCCTTCTAGTGGGGAAGGTTGTAACAACAGGACTCTTTATATTTGTAATTACACAATCTGTGATTGTGATTGTAGATATCCAAGTCAGTTTTCTCTGTAGTTTACAAATATGGGTACCATGTATCAAAGTTTGCAAGATCTGGCACAAGCAACCACTGGATTATGACTTCCCCGGTCTCCCCTAGCAATTAAAGTAGTAAAGTAAAGTTCCATTTTGAAAAACATCTTATGGTCAGACATATTTATCTGTGAAAGAAGCAAAGTCCCGGAACCCACTGGTCTCATGAAATTTGCTGCAAACTTCACCACTTACCAAATTCTGGTTGATTCAGCAGCAAACCTGTAATCTTGTCTAATTTTTAAACGTAATACCCGTAAGGGTACGCTTTTTGTTATTTTGCTGTACTCTGTTACCCCGCCGTTTCAATCTCTTACTTTCATAAAAGCCCTTGTAGGGTATGGGTGTTGCAAATTAGCATCAGCCATAAAGCCTGTGATATATGAATCAGATTAATATTTTCAGTTTGTCTACATATACTGTATCTGTCTCTATCAAATAACCCATAAATGAATGAATGAATACATAAATAAATAACAGCAACAACAATAAAAATGAGAGCTTATTGAGTTGAACTGCAAATCTCAATAATTCTTCATTTGTATTCCTCATAGTATCAGAGTGTGTAAGTCAGTATGTGATAATCATGTTTGTATCATCAGCAAACAAAACAGGAAAAGAACATTTACAAACTAATCAAAAAATCATTAATGTAAATAAGATACCATAGAGGTCCAAGAATAGACCTGTGTGGTGCACCACGTTATATGAATTGTATTTGACCATTTAACCATTTAATTATACATATTCCTCTCTGTCACTCAAGTAACTAGATAACCACTGAAGTTTATCATCTTGGAAACTGTAGTGTTGGCTAATGAAATATAATGGTTGACGCTGTCAAATGCTTTAGAGAAAAAAAATACCTGGTGCAAATTTGTTATCATTTGTAGCTGCTTATATTTTGCCTATGAGCTGTAAAAGTACCATATAGGTAGAATGACCTATTCTAGATCTATACTGATGCTCAAATAAAATGTTATTCCAATTTAAATGCATTAATATTCTGGTGTAAATTGATATTAATTTTGATAAGCAAGTTAAAATAGGTACAGGGCGACAGTTTGTAAAGTTACTTGGATCACTACTTTTAAATAAAAGTGCAATTTTTGCTTTTTGAAGGTCCTTGGAAACAATACCAGTTACCATAGTACAGCAGGATTGCAAACAAAAAATGAAATGGAGTCAGTCGGGTCCTATTTGAGAAGAGCTGAACATTGACAAAGGTTTAAAAGACACACAACAAATAGAGGATAATGAATAACATTAATAGATCTATAGGTAAGTAAACTGGAGAATCAGAGGCAGATATAAAAGGAGCTTGATAACAGTATGACACGTCCACATCAGTGAATCCGTTTGTGATTAAAGACAATATTTTATTTAACATCATTGTTTTGCAGGCGTCTGAAAGAGAGTGTGGCAATGTGACACCTCTGCTGAGAATAATCTGCCTCTTCTTGCTCTCAGAGAGACAGCCCTGAAAACGCTTGTCTTTCTGACTCCTGGCGGCGTTGACAAGTTGCTCATTTCAGCATCTCATTTACTGCCTCAGGACAAACGTAATTTATGTATTTAAATGACATCTTCCAAACAACAATGAAAAGCTCATTGTCACATAGGGATGGTCGCATGCAGTATTTGTGCCCTTGGAGAGCAGGGGGAAATGAGTAAAAACTGCATGAAGTAAAATTCAGTTAGTTTTTCTTTGGAAGAAAATCATCACTGTAAAATGATAAGAAAATTTCCCTCCAGTCTTGAGCATTAAAGAATTCATGAAATATTCAGGCCTAGTTGCAGATATTTGTGTTTAGGGTGGCTATACTATTAAGTGTTCCTTGGAGCTTTGATGTGCCATTATTAGCTGTGTGTATGGGTGGCTAAGGAATACTAAATGTTCATTCACTAGGTTAATCCAAATACTCTTTTTTTTCCTTTTGCCTTTCCAAGGCTCAGCGGGGCATTCAGTAATTTCTGCTGTAATTATCACTCTCCCATTGGCTCAAACAGAAGTAGATTCTCTTAAATCCCACTCAACACTGAGTGGATTATGAGCCAGAGGCATAGTGCATATAACAAGTTCTGACTATTTAAACTTCATGAGCTGGAAATCTGTCCTGTTTTGTGTAGTAGAAGCAAAGACAGAAACAAAATGATCAATCAAAAGCCCATATCAACTGATAAAGATGGGTTATTCAGGACAGAAATTAGTGTTTTTTCACTTATTATGTTAATTTTGTGTTAATTTACCATAATGCATACAGGAGGAGGACAAAAAATGTTAACACCTCATAAAAAATTGCTGCATCTGTGAATAATTCTCTCACAGTTACAAACGCTGCTACAAAGGTGCAGTGCCTTAATCATCACTTTTTTTGTGTGACTTTCAAAGCAGCAGGGGACAATCAACAGAGCTCTGTGTTCTGTTACCAAACTCCAGTTGTATCAGGGGAAATTATTTAATATGTCAGATGAATACAAAAAAAGAGATTAAAATGTCGCACTTTATAAGTAGGTGTTTTGTGTGAGATCTTTTTTTAAAGTAAAGTAATTTATAACTACATCTGTCAAGTGGAGTGTAAGTAGCATCAAAAGGGAATAATGAAGTAAAGTACAAGTGCCTCAAAATTGTGGTTGAGTAAATGTTCTAAGTTACTTTCTATTGCTGTAGTAACTATGCTGTGCACAGTGTAAAGGGTTGACATTTCTGTATAGAGACCACTGCTAGCTTGGTAACAGTGATTTAGTTACTTTAAAAGTGTTAATTGTGCCATTTTGCCCAGCTAGTTCATATATGGTATTTGTAGATAGTAGCCTGAGACTGTAAGCCAATAAAAAACAGGCTTCAAGTCACTTTTTTCCCTCACAAGTTCAGCCTATGTGTTCAAGTTACCTAAAATGAACATTTATTTAAGTACATTTACTCAAGCACTGTACTCAAATACAAATTTGAGATTCATGTATTTGCATGTTATAGCTTTCTGCTTCATACGTCTACTTCACTACATTTCACAGAAAAACACTGTACTGTTAATTTCACCACATGTGTTTGACAGCTGTTACTTTGCAAATTAAAAGCTCTGCTCACCCACACAAGTGTTTCCAATTACTCTGACATGTGTAAGTTAGGTGGAGCTATGCTAAGAATTACATGATGCCAACAAACTCTATATGTATTTATAACATAACTAACACAGCACACACTGTCTCATGAAATAGTTGAGTACTAAGTAAGGTTCTGTTCCATTCAGGTCAAACAGAATTAGGATGCTGCTATTGTACATGTTGCCTCACTGGAAATGTTCTGCTGCACTAAATGGAACTGAACCGTAATTAGTATGATTGGTAACAATTGTGTTTATCCTACTACATCATATCAATATGGGTGTTGTGAAAAAGGTCTATGATTTTGTTATTTTAACCTTAGGCTTTATGTCTTTTTTAAGTGTTTATTGCCCCCCCACCCCCCCCCCAAAAAACATTAAAAAAGAAAAAGAAAAACAGGTTTAAAGTTGCTCATTTACCTTATAGGTTTTTAGCCTCTGTAATCAAATTTTACCTCAACAGTACACTTACATTTTTCCATGTTATACTACTTTATACTTGTACTTCACAACACTCAAAGAAATATTGTTCTTAATTTGTTTAACAGCTGTTACTTTTAAAGGCTGTGCACACCCACACAGGTGTTTTCAGTTACTCAGGCTGATTAGATCACCAGTTAGGTGTATGCTGGCTGGAGCTACACTGAAAATTAATTGATGTCACAAAATTCTGTACTGATAAGGTAACTAATAAGAATGAGAACCACAGGTTATCCATATGGTGAAATGGTGAAATCCTGTCAGAGCCTGCTATATGTTATGTCTTTTCTCTTTTATTCATGATAGATGGTCCTTGGAAAGTTTTTATCAATGAGAATGGGGCCTGAAGTTAAAAAAGGTTGAGAACCCCTAGAAACAACAGAAGGGTGAGGTGGATGTCAATCCAGCACAGCTTGTGCAGGTCTTCACAGTTCTTCACAGAGAGGAGCTCTGATTAGGCAACATAAGTGAAAACACCTGTGCATGAGGACTAGATCAGCTGGTGAGGCACTTTAAGAGTTTTATTTATAAATACATGATTTCCTTACAAGATATGACACATTATTATTGATTAAACTGCAGTATAACAAGTAAGCTGGAATTGCTCCTTGTACTTTAATGCATCAGCAGTAATAAATCAATTATGTAATGTGACAATCTACAACAGTAGTGACAACTTTAGGTAAATGAGCTCTCAAAGATACTAATCAGCACAAGCTAGCACAGTTCTGAACAGCTGTACACACATTTAAACTAAATTACACCCTGATTTTCAGACTTTTGAACATATTTACTTCAAAATGTTTGGACCTACCCTACTATTAAACATGTAAGGGTGTGGCTGAAATCAATCTCAGTCCATGGACTCAAACTTACACTGTTTTTGACATAAAGCTTAACAACTTACAAAGAAAATACAAAATAAATGCATTTTTTAGACTTCAGGTTCAAAAACATCAAAAAGGCATTATTTTAAAAAACAATGAAAAACGTGAAAAAATGATTTAATATAATTTTCATAAGTTGACATTTATGGGTTAGGGTCCAGTAGAGTCTCCTCCTAATAAAGTACCCTACAAATTATTTTTTATATTAAGCTTACTTCTATCTCAAATATTATTTTGTATTTCAGTAGATAATAGAATGGTCTAAGTAAAATTTGCACACTTAAATGCTTTTTAAACTTGGTTTTTGGTTTTGAGACAGCAATTTGCACCAGTTTGCACACACAATGAAAGGGTCTTCTCTGCATATAATGAGAATCTTTACTTTTGATATTTAAGTTGTTTTTTTTCTTTTAATACAGGCCTATTTGTGTTTTATTCGTACTATTTTGAATGCAGAGGTTTTATTTGTAAGCATTTTCATATGGGTGCATTGCAACTTCAAGTAAAATACCTTTCCCACCAAAGAAAACTAAACTTGTTTGTTTTTTTCAATTCATAGGGGAAAAGGGAAAGAAACATAAAACAAACAAGCATTTAGGCTCATGAGGATAGGACACTGAGGAGAACGTATAATGTAAACCTGCAGCGTGAAAAAAACCCCTCCTGTATATCCACCTCTGATGTCCCATGTGCCACTGCCGCCGTGCGCGCAGACAACTCCAGTCCTCATCGTGTGGACGAGCTGAGCCGGACTGAACATCCTGAATATAGACGGCAACCACACCGTGAACACTTTCTGCTCCTAAAACATGAAATTATACAGCGAAA
>JAJHUR010075210.1:0-17655 GCA_027495735.1 Lutjanus campechanus | reverse complement strand
TATGAAAGAGAAACTCAAACACTGCTGGGCAGACTTCACCTTCAAGACAAACATCAACAGAAGTTGACATTAGCAGATTTTCTTAAAATTGGTCCACATGGGAAACAGGAACATGGCACATATGAAAAAGATCTAGCTCATGCTTTCCTTCAGAAGTTGATGATGTTAGACTACAGAGCCAGATATATTCCTATAAGAGCAGACAGTCCTGAGGTGAGACATTCAGAGTCTGCTCAAGAGTTTGACACTGATAAGACAGACGACAATGACTTAGACGCTCTTTACACAACCAGTGTCGACTTCAGTCAACCAAAACAGACACATGTGCATCCAATGGATGTTCAGATGGCTGTATTTCACTGCTCAGACAGCTTTTTTAAGCAGAACATGATTACAAAGTTATCACAGTGTCAGTACGCCCTGCCTTTGCTTGTTCCTGACCCAGTCACAATGGAAATCGGCTGTCCTCTGTGGACATTCAGACAAATAAGAAAAACATGGAAGATAACTCAAATCAAAAACAATTCACAGACTGTCACCATGAAGAGTATGCCCATCTACAAAGCTGAGACACCCATGGTGTCATTTTTCCGCCTGGGTTCACCATCTCTGTCTAAATCTCAGCTGATGAACACTTTGATCAACGACCGTCACAGCACCTTCTTCCACAGGGACAGCCCAGGTAGCACCGAGTCTCGCCATTTTATGGATGGAGTGGCAGAGATCGCCTGGTACTGCCCTGCTGGAAAACCCAATGATGCCTTCACTGACTGCATTGCCTTCTGTAATCTTCATGGTGATGCCCTGACGATTGAAAAACAGCGAGACATACTGACTGACAAATCTTCAGTCAATGTTGTTCTTGTACCAACTCTGGAAAAAGGTGACAAAAGTTCCTCAGTTATCTCAGCCTTTTACAAATCTCCAAAGCCTCTCGTTATTCTCATTGTTGATGAGAATTGTGATGCTGTTGAGGTAAAACGGGGAAAGTACAAGATGGGTCTGAAAGGCAGAAGTCTTCAGATGTTTCTGAGAAACTGAAAGGGATCATTGGAAACATTTTGTCTGCACCACATGCATCCTTTCAGCTGGAAAGCATGGCCGAGGTCTCTGGAGTCAGAGTGGATGAACACGACACAGTCTGCCACCGGGGGAAATCTGCTGCTATGGAAATAGTGAATTTGTTTGAGGGGATGGATGTTTCAGAGATCAAAGATACATTTCTCCCTCGTCAAGGCCAACTGTGGCATGAGTGGTGCGAAATAAACAAAGAACTGTATCGCCTCAAAGGACACATTGAGAAGGAGAAATGTAAAAGGGAACAGGAGCTGATGAAGATACGACAAGCTCAATGCTCTGCTCCATCCAGTGAGCTGATGAGGTTGTTTATTGAAAACCTTTCATCTTTGCCATCACCAGACAAAGAGTATTTCCTGAAGTGGGCTCAGATCTTAGTAGATGCCACAGACGACCTCTCTTCAATTCTCCAAAGCTATGATGAAAAGTGGTCTGAGGTCTTGGCTTGAAAGAAGAATGACAAATCTGATCAGCTGAAGAGGCAAACAGAGCTTCAGCAAATATCGACAAAACTACAGTCAGCAACTTTTGGCTTGGAGCACATCTTTAGAGAGATGGGACAGATCTATGAAGCTCATGCGTCTCTGAGGATACGACCAGAGATGGGACGGACTGATTGGTCTAAATACCCTGAGCTGGCTGCAGAGCTGATGATATCAGGACATCCATTGGAGCTGATGGACGGGGATGCAGGTCATGTAGCTTTAACATGGATCTCTCGTCTTCTAGATGAAGTCATCAAGAAACTGGACAACAAGAGAGTTTTTGTTTTGTCAGTTTTAGGCGTACAGAGCAGTGGAAAATCAACAATGCTGAATGCCATGTTTGGGTTACAGTTTGCAGTGAGTGCTGGCAGGTGCACCAGGGGTGCCTTCATGCAGCTGGTCAAAGTGTCAGAAGACATCAAGAAAGACTTTCGGTTTGACTACATCCTCGTGGTGGACACTGAAGGACTGCGTGCCCCTGAGCTGGCAGGTAAAGCCACTCTTCATCACGACAATGAACTGGCAACATTTGTTGTTGGTCTGGGAAACATGACACTGATCAACATCTTTGGAGAAAATCCAGCTGAGATGCAAGATGTTCTGCAGATTGTTGTTCAGGCTTTCATGAGGATGAAGAAAGTTAAACTTTCTCCAAGTTGTGTGTTTGTTCATCAGAATGTTACAGATATTGCTGCTGCAGAGAAAAACATGGATGGAAAGAGATGCCTGCAAGAAAAACTGGACAAAATGGCCCAATTAGCTGCCAGAGAGGAAGGTTGCGATGCTGAGTGCTTTAGTGACATCATTGCATTTGATGTACAGAAAGATGTGAAATACTTCGCCCAACTATGGGAGGGAAGTCCACCCATGGCTCCTCCAAATCCAGGTTACAGTGAGAGCGTCCAAGATCTGAAGAACTTCATCCTCTCTAAAGCTTCACAGTCAGCTGGGATGACTCTTTCACAGTTCAAGAGCAAAACGGAGGATCTGTGGAATGCCCTGTTGAACGAAAACTTTGTTTTCAGTTTCAAAAACACTCTTGAAATCGCAACTTACAGAAAACTTGAGGTCCAGTATGGGAACTGGACGTGGAAACTGAGGAGCAACATGTTGACCATTGAAAATGAGCTTCATACCAGAATAGAAAATGGACAACTTGACAAGGTTGAGCTCAATAATCTTCACACAGCAATGAGCCAAACCTACGAAGAAATCAAAACAGCGATGAAAACGTACTTTGATGACGAGAGAGATAAAGAAATGTTGGTTCAGTGGCGAGGCCGATTCGAAACCAAAATCAAGGAGTTTAATGATGAACAAGTGAGAGGAGCTAAAAGAAAACTGGATGAAGTTCTCCAACAGAAAACTGCTCGTAAAAAGCTGGACGATAAGAAGACAGAGTTTGAAAACAAACTGCTACAAAAGAGCAAAGAGCTCGCTCATCAATTCAAAGACAAGGCAAAAGATGAAAAGGAACTTCAAAATGAATTCAACGCTGTTTGGGATGACTGGATTCATGAACTAACTGCAGATATAACACCTATCAAGGATATCAATTTGACAGATGATCAGTCAACTATCCTTCAAGACCTTGGTTTTGAATGGTCTCTCACAGAGGAATCCAAAAGGAATGGCTGGTACATGAAAATCTCAGATATTGGAGATTATTTTGACTATGTTACCCTCACAAAGTACCAAGAACAAAGCAACACAAGCCAACAACCCCAAGATGATAAGAGGGAAAGCAAGGACACAAAAGAGAAAGGAGGACACTCTTTATGGACGTCTTTTAAAAGAATTCTGGGATTTGGATCAACAGAACAAAACAAACTACTTTCATCAAAGAGTCCTTTGCCATATGAAGAACAGCAACGGATCAGATCCCTCATTGACGAAGTTCAAGAGCAGACCATTAACATCATTACGAGCAAACCTGTAGCTACAAGAGGCTACAGTCCAGCTTACTTGCAAGAAGTGGCCAAAAATGTGCAAGAAAAAGTGACAGAATTTGAATCAAAGAGGAACTATTCTCTGAAGAAAGAGTTTAGAGTTGATCTCTTACTTTATGTCTTTCACACTGCAGAGAGTTTGCTTTCAGACTCCCACAAGAAATTCAAAACAAGTAACGATGCACACACTTATTTAGAAAGCAAGAAAACACAATATTACAACATTTTCAGAAGCTACTGCAAAGGAAACTCCTCTGCTGTTGTGCTCGGAGAACTGATCTGTGAAAAACTCAAGAGTTCCACCGTCGAGGCCGTCTGCAACAAGACCGCCATTGACCTCGCTAATGAGATGAGGTGCAGTTTCCCAGCATTCAATGGGAACAGGTTGAACTTGGAGAAACACGTGCTGAAGTCACTGGCACGGGAAGAGGACTTTGATGGTTTTATCACCTACATCTACGACCCGAGGAAGCAAGTAGAGACTTTTATAAAAAAGGAAGTAAACAAGTACATCTTCATAAAGCAAAGAGAAAAAGCACAGAATATATTCAAGAAAAATGTCGATGATGTCAAGAACCTTGTGAGTCGAGCTTTATTCACTGCAACAGACAAAGTTAAAACTGACACAGGAAACACAAACATGTGGGTGGAAGAATTTACCCGTTTGCTCAGAGATGTGTTAACATTCAGCACCATTTGTTGTCAAAACTTCAGGGACATAAACAATTTTGACTTTCTTAAAGAAGAGATAGAGAAAGGCCTCGTATCCGTCATCGAGGAAGTGAGCAGCCTCTCACTGGATAAAATGAAGGAATTCAGGCTGAAGCCTGATCAAATCCTCATCAGTCACTTGTGCAAGTGCTGCTGGGTAAAGTGTCCGTTCTGTGCGGCTGTTTGCACCAACACGCTGGAAGATCACAGTCCTGACAAACACAGTGTCCCTTTTCATCGACCTTCAGGGATCAAAGGATGGCACACCAGGAAGACAGTGGAACTGGTCATCGACTTCTGCACCACATCAGTTGCAAGTGAAGGATCTTTCTACCCTCATTATGATTCAGATGAGACTGTTCCTTATAAGGAGTTTCAAAGGGCTGGTGAGGAGTATGCTTCATGGGAGATTACTCCTGATGCGTCTAAACTGACATACTGGAAATGGTTTGTGTCTCGATTTCAAAAGCAACTGGAAGACCATCATAACTTGAAATTCCAGGGCAGAGGAGAAATCCCTGAGGAGTGGAGAAAACACAGTAAAAGAGAAGCCATTCAAAGTCTGGATGAAATGTATAAACTGTAGTGACCCAGAAAACAAGCCACCGAAGCCCAGAGTGCCTCCTGAACTGATCAGGAGAACCAGTTTTTGATTTGATCGACAGAACAGCAATAATGAGGATGAAGTCTTTCCAGGATGATACATTGCAAACTGATGTCCCACAACCAAAAAAAAAAAAAAAGATTCAGTTTACTGTCAGAGAGGGATAAAAAACACACACTACATGGTTATATACTAAAATTTACCTGCAAAGTTACGTATGAGAAGGTTATTTTTATTCATGTAAAGATTTATCATTTTTTAACACTTCAAATGCTTGAAATTCTCTTCTTTTCTGCTGTTTATAGTTTAAAGAGCAAAGAAAGGAATGCAGTGTTGAGCTGGGACGTGTCATAAGTGTTTAAGATTTAAGAAAAAATAAATAAACTATAATTTTATCTGATTTTCATTTTTACTTTTTTTTTATACAGATCTCATTGCGGGGATATCAAGTTTTGTAGTGTGGATAAGAGATATCAAAATATATCTTTATTCAGTTGTTTTTAAGTGTTTTGACAGAATGTATGTAAGATAAGTGATAAATGGGATGAAAGATATAATGTGGATGTTCTGAGATTGAATTAATGAAGTGTTGTTAATTATGAAAATGCACAAAACTTGTATTTGTTGGAGACAAGTTCAGTTCCATGAAAAGGGAAAGAGCTGTTAGAAGTTGTCATAAAAAAACTAATAATGGAATTATTTGTTTACTTTTTAGCTGTATACGTTGTTGAAAATCATTTCTGCATGTAAAACAAACATTTTCATATTCATATTTCATTTTTAATTTGTTTTTATGTTTTAATTGATGATGTTAAATCTTTCTCATGTTCAACAGTGTTACACTTTGTTTCCACGGTGACTTCATCTAATGTTAAATATTGTTTTGCTCATGTTGGACTTGGTTTTGTTGTTTCCTTGATTTGACTCCTGTCACTGCTGCAGTGGATCATTATTCATAATTACTAACAGAAATATCAGCCATTGTGGAAAAAATGAGGGACATTTTCTTTAACTGTAATAAACCGACCCTTCACACGGTCACTGGAGTTTAAGCCTCTTCTGTTACGTCTCAAAATATGTCTAAGATCTGTCTCATATTAATTCAAGTAATTTTGATTTATTTAACCAAAAATCACAAATACTGTTATTTTTTTGTCAGATAGATTTATGCTTAGTCTCAGTCTTGAGATTAAATGTCCATGTTAGAGTTATTTAGTCAACCTTGTGCTTTTTATTTGTCTGTTTTATCTACTGAAACCCTGAGAAGGAAGTGAGGAAGAAATGGAAAGAAATGGATGAAAATTTGCTCATAATCCAGCACATTTCTATTGATGTTTAACTGAAAGGTTGATTGAAGTTTATCAAAGTAATTGTTTTGCTATTGTGTCATCAATTAGGGTCTGGTATGTTGGAGCCATAATGTATAATCAACTGTGATTAAGCTTGAGATTCTTTTTTAACACAACTTTATTGAGGAGTATGAAAATTACATACAACGGTGGTTTGGAAGAGCAGTAAACACTTTTTTTGCAGACAAGCAGGTGTCATTCACGAATAAAGCAGAAGAGGTTAAGAAAAGTAAGTAGATTAATAAAACAATAAAATAAACTAATAAAATTAAATAAATAAGAGGAGTCTGAAATAAATATGTTCTTCCATTGAATTACAGAGTTTCAAAGCAGCATTAATTAATTTCAGTGATGAGAAGTGACACAGTTCCTTGTGAAATATGCAGAAGTTCCTATGTCTTTTTAGGACTCTAGGAATAGTAATTACATTAATTGGCAAGTCATGTGTGCCATTCCTCAAAAACAAATCAAAAATTACACTTTCTTCTGTTAATACAGAGAAATTGTCAAACTTAGAAAATAATTAGTAATGCAGATCTTCCCAAATTTACAATCATAGTATAAATGTTCATGTTTTAATGTCTTAATCACAAAAGGAGCTATTGTTATGATGACCAAGTATAAAGTATAAATGTCGTCAAGAGTTTTAAAGTGGACGTCCTTTGCTTTTGATGAAATTGGAAACTTAAAATATTTGGTTCTTAATTTGGAAGCGTTGTCTTAATTATCTTAATTTAACAATACATATAAAATAAACAAATATTTATGGGAACAAAACTGCCTCTGACTTTCCCAGTTGTTGTTCTGATTTGACGGGGCATTCACGTGAATTTTCCCAATATGAATCTCACTTTTCCGATTATTCCGACACCACCTGAACGCACTATCAGTACACCGTGGATCGGAGCCCAGCGTCGAGCCGTCCGTTTTCAACATGGCGGCCTGGTGAGTAACTTTATGCAAAACAGTCAGAATAATGTTTCTAAAAACATTTGAGGCAATGAACAAGTGATGAGATCAGATTATTGATCCGTTTATGATCAATACTAATTAGTTTGATGGTTTGTTCTGAGTTTCAGGAGTATCCGTTGGCAATAGTCGTGTCTAGAAGGTAACCGTAGATTTGTTAAACGCTCGCGAGAATGATATACTGTTAAATGCACATATTGTACAAACTAATTGTGTTTCCTATTGTGACAACGCTTTTCTCAAGTTTGTCTGTGTAAGGTTAGAGACGGAAATACCGTAGTTGAGGTTAGAAAAAGATCATAGTTTGGATCAAAACTATCTTTCACAGGTCTGGGGTTCCCAAAAAGAAACAAGAGCCAAAATGGCGGCCGACTGGTTACAGTCTCGTTTTACAACTGAACAGTCCCTAAAATATGTTTCTGATAGCTTTTAAAGCGTGAAATATGCCATGTAGGAACATAATCTTGATCCATATTTGATCAGCACGGCCTGGTTTGACAGTTTGATCAGTTTTGTGAGCAGTGAGAGTTCAGAAGACACTTTTCCCTCCAACTTTATTGAAAAAACGAAGCCGCGTTTGTTTTGGTCGAGATGCTGGTGATCTACAGCGACCTCTGGGGAAAATGTCGTATACAGCACATTTAAATATGAAGTATGGGTATTTATGAATTATATTTCTGTGTTCTTATGCCTTGCTCCAGCCTTGGGTTGCTTTGCTATTGCCTGAAAGTTGCTAATAAAATTTTCAGTGCTTGAGCAACATTCCCGCCTTTTTTAAACCAGGAAGTGAGACAGGGGTCCTCAGGGTACAGCTGACCCTTTTTATGCCTAATTAAATTAGGTTTTCGTAAAAATCTGATAGAATTGATGGAAAACCTGGACACAAATTTAAAGGGCCAACATTTTCATTAAATGTTTTTTCAAAATAAAAACGATTATACATCTGTGTTATATGTTATCAATACGTATTGTTCATTTTAGATTTTAAAGGGGCGAAATACAGCTTTATTAGCTGTCAGGAATTTTACTTTTGCTATGTACACAATTAGTGGTGTATTGACCTCTGGAGTAGAGAGTCATGTGACAAGCCCTCTGTGTGTGTTGTTCTGGAGCCTCTGTCTTCATCTCCTTATTCTCCAGGAGCTGACAGCAAGAGTGACGATGACGACTGAGATGAGAAGCGCACCGATCAGACGAAGAAACGTGGGCCACAGGTGAGGAGGAGCTGGAGGACAAGTTCATCATTAAAACACCATCAGACACCAAGAACAGAAAAATTAACATCTCTCTGTCCTTTACTCTGTCCCTGAACATGTGACCAGAGGAGGAGGAAGTATTCAGATGCTTTACTTCAGTAAAAATACTAATAACACCCTAAAAATACTTTATTTCAAGTGAAAGTATATGAACATAATGAAGAAAATGTACATAAAGTATCTGATCTCATCAGATGATTGTGGCTCAGTCACAAAAAGCAAAAACTAAAATTTATTTTCATTATGAATTAATCTGCTGATTATTTCCTCCATTAATCGATTGATAACTCCAGTGGATATTTCTGTAACACAGCACAAAGACTTCAAAACTATTATTTCTTCACTCTGTTGATAATTTTAATTAATTTTGAGTTTCATAAACTAAAATTTTTACATATTACTCCTTTAAATACTTGAGTAAATTTACTTAGTTAGATTCCACTGCTTTTTTATGTAATGCAAATTTACAAAATAACATGGCAAAGTACAATGTGGTACATTAAGAATAAGGAAATAGACAGGCCTAGAAATGGGCATATGAGACCAAGATGGATGATAAAAACAGGTCTAATAGTAACGAAAACTTACAAACTTAAAAGGTTTGAAATAATAATAATAAAATTAAATGAGATGAAATAAATAACAACAAAGCACATACATAAATAAGAACGGCTCAGCGGATAACAGGATAGAGACTAGGGGTTTTCTGTAAGGTTCATATCCTCTGCTAATTTGCAAAGGTTTTTTTTCTCCATAAATTTCAAAGAAGAAAAATAATGACATAACTCTTTATGAAAAACCATGAAGTTTGGTTTTGATTTTAAAAATCTGTTTTTGTGTATAAAAAACTTCCCTAGAATAATAATAGAGTTGAGTGCCAAGTGATGTAAAGGGTCATCCCTAGGCAAACCAAATAAAACATTTTCCTTTGTTAGCTTTGGGAACTGGACAAATTTAGGAAACAACCAGTAATGTAGATCATCCCAAAAGGCATGAACAAAAATACAATCATAAAATAAATGTTCTGTGGTTTCATTTTGATCATCACAGAAAGAGAAATTATTGTGATCCAAAACGATGTCTCAGGAATTCAGCAGAGGTAAATTTCATTGATAATTTTAAAGTCTCTGCCTCTTTTTTAGAGAAGAATTGTAGAATTGATTTTTTTATTTGATGAGAATGGATATAATTCTTTAACGAAGGTTTGTCGAATTGTGAGATTAGATAGTTTGGAATGAGTGATGTTATGACCATTCACCAAGAGCGAAGGGAGATTCAAGTTTACGTTGTTTTGGAGTAAATTACTCATCCAAGAGGCTTCTTCAGTTCTGACTGACTGGCTTGGGAGTTCAGGTATTAAACCACTGTGTGGTCGTTAACACCTAGAGGGGGCATGTGTCTCAATTGCCCCCCTTCCATTGTGTGGACCTTGAGTTTCACCTGGGGGGGAGGTGTGAATGAGGGTCATTAAGGGCCCTGCCACCATGTGCTTTGTTGGAGTCACATGATTTCAGGTGGGTATCAAACTGTCTGGGGACTCCCCAGACAGTTTGATACCCACCTACCACTACTACTGATTATCTATCAGTAGTGTTCTTATCGTGTTCCGCTCTTGTCTGTTTTTTTTTCTAATCTACAAAAGTAAGCTGAGCTTTTCTCTCCCTCTTCTATCCATTTCGCTCTCGATCTAATATATGCGCCCTTGGCTTTAGAGATGTAAATGTTATCTAATCAAGACTGCTGGAGTAAAAGTTTTTGTCGGTTATTTTCATTTAGCGAAGGTTTATTACAAATATAGTTTATCTCTGTAATTAATTCCAGCTCTTTTATATTATTTTCCCTGGCTAAAGTTTTGCTAATTGAAATAGAAATCTGGCGTACTTTGTATTTCAAAAATCCCCATTTATCACAGAAAGTTGTTAAATTTGAGTCTGTTGTTATATCATTGATGGTTGTGATTATTTCCTGGCAAAAGACTTCACTTTTCAGAAGATTTGAATTAACTTTCCAATAACCTTTTTTAAAATATGTTTCTGTGGGCATGAAATTGAGTTTAATCATGCAATGGTCAGTCAAAGGTGCAGCAGAAATTGTAGAGGTTGAATCCAGCCCAGGCCTACTGTATAGATTGACACCAACCAAAAGTCAGTTCTGGATTTGATTGAACCATCAGGTTTAAACCACGTGTAGATTCTGGTATCTGGATTATCAATGCGCCACAGATCTTTCAGGTTAAACACACCACAAAATTCTAGTAGAATAGGATTATAATGATGATCTGTATATTTTGAAGGATGTCTATCAAGCCATTCATCTATCACCATATTATAATCACCTCCGAATATTAAGTTTTCAGTGGGATATCTCTGACGTAGATCTCTGACTGTCTTTGTGATTTCAGAAAACATATTTTTGTTTTGATTAAGGTTATTGTAAACAGAGATATTACCTAGAATCAGAAAATCATCATTTGATTCAAAAACACAGATTAACCAGTGACCCAAAGGGTCTCTAACTGTAGACAGAATTTTCCCAGGGAAGTTATGCAATAGTGTGGCAACACCTGCAGATCTGTTTGTACCGTGACAAAAAAGGATTTTATCTCCCCATTGATTTGACCAAAATTTTTCATCCATGTCAATCGAATGTGTTTCTTGGAGGAGAAAAAATTGTGCTTTTTCATTTTTGCAAAATAGGAAGGTTGATTTCCTTTTAATAGAATCTCTCAGACCCCTAGCATTAAGTGAAACAAAAGAAAGTTTTGAGCTGAAAAAAGACATAAAACACACAAAATAGAAGGTGTCCGTGAATGTTCTCATTCGTCCAGGTCATTGTAAGCCAAAGAAAGGTTAAATCGAAAGCAACTGGACTTGTTCAAAAGTCTTTTCTGAAGACGTTTCGCCTCTTATCCAAGAAGCTTCATCAGTTCATGCCTGTCAGAATAGTCAGAGCTAGTCTAGACTAGCAGGTCTTAAATTGATCAGTGAAATATGTATCAGCCCATTATTACTTTTTAAATCATAAGAAGAAGTGTAATACATTCAGGGAAGAGATAGGAGAGAGCCAGGTGGAGCTTCAGGGTGTGAGGTAAGGCTTAAAAATCATATTATTGATTATAATAGATCCAGAAAGGAGAACTGGTGAGGACTTGATGTCAAGCTGATTTTTAAAAGATACATTTTCAAAGATTATTTCATTAGTTCCACAGTATTATAGGGGTTTGGGTTAGGTTATGATTAGGTTATCAGCTGTACTAGAACACCCCACATTCATATGATGTAATGCTTCTCCATAGTGACCAGTAAGTGGATTTTCCCCCCCATTTAGTTTTAAAATGGGCCACCTTCATGCTCAGGAGCTGAACCTTAGACGTGCATCTCTGAAGCCATGTTGTAAGTTGTAAAAAAAAAAACCAACAACTCACGGTTCAGATCGTATCACGGTTTTGAGTCACGGATTGGATGAATCTTCGGATCAGTAAAAAAGAAAAAAACGGTGGCATTGGGGTTAAATTATTTTAAAATGCACTTGACTTTGATCTCTTTCTGTCTGTGATTATCACCATAGTTATATAATGTAATAATAAAGATAATAATAGTAATGATAATGTTAATAATAAAGTCTTCAAACTTATACAGTACTGTTCTATGTATATACATACATTAGATCATTATACACTGCACAGTATAATACACAACTACGCTCTGTAGTCTGGCTCGATGTCCCGCCTACAGCACATCTGATTGGTTAGAAGTTACGGGTAATCAATCAGCACAGACACGCTGCACACAGCCGCATCTCTCCTGTCTTTCCACTGCAACTCTGCATTGAGATTTCGGGTATTATAACTTGTACAAAAGCAACAGTGACAGTAAAACTATGATGCTCACATGTAGTCCGCGTGCCGAACCGTGGAAGGCGATCCGTACGGGACACGAATCAACTGCGATCCGTTGCACCCCTAATGTTTAGGAGCAGCAATGCAGCAGCACGAAAGAGACAGGAAAAGGAGAAGATGGAACAGGGCTTGAGGTGAGATCTTAAAATAAATTAGTGAAAACTTTTACTGTAAGGGTTAGGTTATGCTGTAAACAGAGTTGACAGTATGAGTCTATACATCTGCAAATCAGTTGTTAAAAGCCTTAATTCTGTATGATAAAAACCTTAACAGATACTTTTTAAAAGTTTTTGTAAGTCAAATGCTGATACTGTACATTACTATATGTAATGTTGTCTGTTGTAAATACTTTAATGCCATGCAGGGACATCAAGGGCTTGAGGCAGGGAGTCAAAGTGAAGGAGAGACAGGAGCAGACCAGCAGGTAAGAGAGAGAAACATAACAGTAGATATTTTACAAGAGTTCACAAAAAAAGTGGAAAAATGGGATTGTTTGCTTGTAGTAAGTGCAGTCCTGTGGCTTTTTGTGACATTGTGACTTTTCCTTTTAGGGTGTTCAGAGTGGGGACAGACAGCTGAGAGACTCTGAAGTCAGAGGACAGAGGACAGAGCCATATCAGCTTGCTAGTACCAGTGCTGCCACCTGATGAAGTAAGCGTACAGTCCTGGAATGATATAATCGTTATGCTTATTAAAGACTCAGGCCATTTTGTTCAAGAAGAAGAGGGAGAAGTGTTTTTTCTGGGTGGTTGTCATCCAGTTTCTTTGCTCCTGTGTCATGATTCTGCTCGATTGATTCATCTGACTGGAGGTCAGTGAAAAAAATTCAAAAAGGTCTTTGACAGTTAAAGCACAGAAAAATAAGAAAACTGCTGAGCTGTTAGGATCCAAAACCCTCTGACCAGACAGGTGAACATTACAGCACATAGAAAGAAAAATAAATAAATAAATAAATAAATAGTGGTTGGTGAGCGTCTGCCTCCATCAAAGTGGAGGAGCGACTCCACCAAGTGGTCAGAGGTGGAACATCCTGACATAAACAAGAACCTCATTGAATCTCTGTCACTGTTAAAGACACTGTGTTGTTGTTGTTGTTGTTGTTGTCTGTCCACTGTGGCGGTCTGAGACCAGAGAGAAGATTCTGGTGTCAGATGAAACTAGAAGACCAGAGACATTTATTGGTCTCCATGTCGGCTAATTTGTTGGGAAGGAGGCTAAAAAATGCTCCAAAGTTTGACTAAAGGGACCAAATTTTGACAGTTTTCAAAGGGATTCTTTATTGGAATTCTTTTTATTTTATCATTTATCTTTTCAATTTCTGCTCATTCCAGTTTGATCACAGGTTTCTCCAGTGATGCTGTGGTCGTAATTCTTTGGGGAGCTTATTGTTATGGTAAGTGCATTTAAATTAATGATTTAAAATTAATAATAAATAAAATACATCTGAAAATATTTTCCTCGTAGTTCCCTGTGAAGTGGACTGCACATGCGGGATGTTCAGCCATGTTAAGTGAGATTATAAATGCTCACAGAGGAGTTTTCAAAGTTTATATAATAAATATTTGTATATTTATTGTTCATTTAAAATCATTAATTTAAAAAAATGTTCATAGTTTAATAGTTTACATATGTCTGTAAATACTGTTACTAACATTACCAGTTATAATTATCAAGAACAACATAATATTACCTAAAAGTCGTCTGTATATAATCAACATTACATAATAATCTGCATATTAATCTCTTTTGGAATGCACCATATGTTTTATAATAACGTTTATTCTCAACTTACATTGTCAACATTTTGAAATAAGTTTTGTAACGTATCTTTTTTTGTTTGTTTTATTCAGTATCTTATTTCAAGAATGTAAAACTTGCACAGTTGCAGTAAAAAGGTATCCAGGTGTTTTATGTTAAGGGACTGCTGACTGGAGTCTGTGTGACGTCGCAGGATTTTCCAAATGGAGGAATTTTATCAGTGGAAGTTCTCCTACCTGACGTTCCCAGAGCAGGGAGCAGTGCGGTCTAAGTATGTCTTATGTCTTATGGGTAATCTTGCTTGTCAGCTTCCTCCAAAGTGAAAAGCTGTTATTCAGTTTTTCCCTTCATAGTTCACTGAACTGAGAATTTCTGCTCCCTGCAGTTTGGAATCCTGCTGAACACGCTGTGCAGTCCACTTCATAGGGGGAACTTAGAGGTGATTAAAATGAATTTAATTTGACTATTTCACCAAAGATAAAGCCGAGGCATTAAAAAACAAATATTTTAACTGTCCAATTTTACAAAAGCGTGCACCTTAAAACTCTAAATGACATTTATCCTCCCTGGAGAATTTTTAAGACATCGATTTCGTCGTCACTGTAACAACTGAACCTTTTATGATGAACACATTGAAACATGAACATTTCTTCTATGATTGTGAAGATCTGCAATATTTAAGTTTGATCATTTAAAAATTAACGTGATTATTATTCTTGTAAAATTCCTCTTACAAACAAAAACACGACAGAACTTCCACATATTTCACAAGGAACCGTGTCAATACTTTTCATCACTGAAATCTGTTTACTTTTCTTAACCTTCTCTGTTTTATTCATGACACCTGTTTGTTTGTTGTCTGGATATAAAGTGTTTATTGCTCTTCCAAGGCGCCTTTGTATGCCATGTAAATTTGTATATATTGTATATTATGGCTCCAACATACTGTCCCCTAATCATTGACACCATGGCAAAACAATTACTTTGAGAAACTTCAGTGGACAATCAACATTTCAGTTAAACATCAATATAAATGTGCTGGATTATGAGCTAATTTTCATCCATTTTCATCTTGTCTTCCTTCTCAGGGTTTCAGTAAATGACAGTAAAATAGACAAATAATAAGCACAAGGTTGACTAAATAACTCTAACATGGACAAGACTAAACATAAATCTAAATGACAAAAATTAAAACTGTTTGTGATTTTTGGTTAAATAAATCAAAATTACATGAATTAATATGAGACATGACATATAAGATGTAACAGAAGAGGCTTGAACTCCAATGACCATGTGAAGGGTCGATTTATTACAGAAAATGTCCTTCATTTTTTCCACAATGGCTGATATTTCTGTTAGTAATTATGAATAATGATGCACTGCTGCAGTGACAGGAGTCAAATCAAAATTGTTGAAAACGAGAAAGATAAAAAATCATTGATTAAAATGTAAAAACAAGTTAAATATGAAATATAAAGATGAAAATGTTTGTTTTACATGTAGAAATAATTTTCAACAACTTATACAGCTAAAAAGTAAACAAAATAATTTCATTATCAGTTTTTTATGTCAACTTCTCACAACTCTTTCCTTTTTCATTGAACTCAACTTGTCTCATACAAATACAAATTTTGTGCGTTTTTATAATCAACAGCACTTCATTAATTCAATCTCTGAACATCCACATTATGACTCCCATCACATTTATCAGTTATCTTACATACATTCTGTCAAAACACTTAAAAACAACTGACTAAAAATACATTTTGATATCTTTTATCAAAACTACAAAACTTGATATCCCCGCAATGAGATCTGTATAATAGAAAAGTAAAAATGAAAATCAGATAAAATTATAGTTTATTTATTTCTTTTTTCTTAAATCCTCTAAACTTCTGACACGTCTCAGCTCAGCACTATATTCCTTTCTTTGCTCTTTAAACAATAAACTGCAGAAAAGAAGAGAATTTCAAGCATTTGAAATAAAGAAGAAACATCTTTGGATGGATAAAATGGTTCTTCTCATAAGTAACATAGCAGGTACTGCACAGCACAAAATAATAACAAACAAAAAAAGTTTCCTTAACTGCCGAAAACAGGTGTTAGTAGAGACGTTCCTTCGAGTTAGACGTCGTTTTTCAGACGTTTTGAACAAATTTACTTCTGGATACAAAAAAGGTAATTGTATTCCATTACAGTTAAAAAAAAGATGTAATCAGATTACACATTTGGTAAACATGGCGATGATTAGGATTACAGTTTTAAAATAAAGAACGATATCATGCACAGTGAACACACAGCTGTCAATTCATTATCATGACCTCTAATGGAAAAATCCACAACTTTAATCTTTAAACTAAACTTTAAACTTACTAATCAATAAACTGCACACAACAAATAAAGAAACATCTGATAATACTAACAACCAATATAAAACACTTCAAAGAGCTTCAAAGATTGATCAACTGTTAATCAACTATTAAATGAACTGTATCTATTTTGGTAATCAGTCAGTCATTTTGAGTCACCGTTTGATTTTTTTTTTAAAAAGTCTAAATTTCAGCTTGTTAAATGTAAATATTTTCTGGTCTCTTGTCTCCTCTCTGACAGGAAACTGAACATCTTTGAGTTGTGGACAAAACAAGACATTTGAGGACGTCATCTTGGACTTTGATCAACATTTTTCACCATTTTCTGACATTCTGTAAACCAACAACTGATTGATTAATTGGGAAAATAATTGACCAGTTACTCGATGATGAAAATTCACCTTATGTTATAGTGAGGTAATCCAAAAGTCCTGATTAAACTCACTGCTATCTCAAATATGATTTTGGTTGACCTGATCAGTTCAAGGCACTCTGGGCTTCGTTACTTTCACTTTGTTCTGGGTCACTACAGATTGTACATTTCATCCAGACTTTGAATGGCTTCTTCTTTACTGTGTTTTCTCCACTCGTCAGGGATTTCTCCGCTGCCCTGAAACTTCAAGTTATGATGGTCTTCCAGCTGCTTTTGAAACCGACACACAAACCATTTCCAGTATGTCAGCTTAGACGCATCAGGAGTAATCTCCCAGCAGGCAAACCTCTCCCCAGCCCTTTGAAACTCCTTGTAAGGAAAAGTCTCATCTGAATCACCACAAGGGTAGAAAGATCCTTCACTTGCAACTGATGTTGTGCAGAAGTCGATAACCAGTTCCACCGTGTCCCTGACGTGCACTCCGTTGACCCCTGAAGGTCGATGAAAAGGGACACTGTGTTTGTCAGGACTGTGATCTTCCAGTGTGTTGGTGCAAACGGCAGCACAGAACGGACACGTTACCCAGCAGCACTTGCACAAGTGATTGATGAGGATTTGATCAGGCTTCAGCCTGAATTCCTTCATTTTATCCAATGAGAGGCTGCTCACTTCCTTCATGACGGATACGAGGCCTTTCTCTATCTCTTCTTTAAGAAAATCAAAATTGTTTATGTCACTGAAGTTTTGACAACAAATGGTGTCGAATGGTAATTCATCTCTGAGCAAACGGGTAAATTCTTCCACCCACATGTTTGTTTTTCCTCTGTGAGTTTTGACTTTGTCTGTTGCAGTGAATA
>JAJHUR010075208.1:0-34848 GCA_027495735.1 Lutjanus campechanus | reverse complement strand
AACAAGAGAGGATGTCTGTCCTCGCCAGAAAATGAGAGCATTCATCATTTGTTCAAACAGCTTAAAAAACAACCGATATATGTTCTTCATGCAAGCAAACCTTCTGTGGTTGTGCGATTAATGACGATCCAGAGAAATCACAGCATTGTCATTGCTTTTTGATCAATGCATGTTGATGTTCAGTAGTAGTGAAGTTAATAAAGCTTTTGCAGATGTAGTTGGGTCAGATTAAATGCAAACACAAAACACCTGAGACTGAGACTGACAGCAAAGAACTGCGATTTGCGTTCCACTTCCTATCAGCGTACCAGTCAAAGCGATCTTTATGAAATAAGCTCCATAATAATAATAATAATAATAATAATAAATAGAGAAGGCCATTTCTGAAGATATTGTGTTGAAAAGTTGACGCTAAACTGCATTGCTGGATTGACAAGTTGAATATCACCAATGAATGAATGTATGAAAGATATTGAATATCGGAAGGTTTGTTACAAAAAAAGCTGACAAACTGAATTGCTGGCTGTAATTTGTATGTAGAGACGGCTGAAGAAGTATGAAGAGTTGGAAAAGTGGGAACGGGTCTAATTTAGCATGAATGGGGATTTAAAAGTTGAATAAACCTGTATTAAAGATGTGGAACATTATAAAGTCAGAATCGGGTTTCTGAATTGAGTTAAAGTATGAATGAGTAAAAAAAAAAGTATAAAAGAGTATGAATAGCTGAAAAGGGGGATGTTATGATAAAATAATAATTCGAATATTAAAAAGAGAAGGCAATTTCTGGAGGAATTGTGGGTGTGAATGCGGGCTGTTGAAAAGTTGACTATCACCATGAAAAGATTCTGATTTTTTTTTAAGGTCTGTTGATAAGCTGACACCAGATTGAATTGCTGGCTTTAATTTGTTTGTAGAAGTCAAACGAGTATGAAAAGTTCAAAAAGTGGTAAACGATCTAATTAGTATGAATGGGATTCAAAAGTTGAATAAACCTAATAATGAATTAAAGATGTAGAACATTATTAGTCCTAAATGGAGTTTCTGGCTTAAAGTATAAATGAGTAGAAAGTTATTGCAACACAATAACTATCATATTCATTTTTTTTTTTGTTACTTAATGCTTATAGTTTACTGATAGCCCAACCGCATATTCACACAGACCTCCAAGAGAGCTCGCCCTCTTTAAACACAAACATACAAAGACATATGCACATGCATATACATGCACAACACACAGTTTGGCACCCTGCTCTCCTCCCATAAACTGCCAGGCTGAGACATGGCACCCCAGATGCATTTCAATCACCCCGTCTGGGAAAAACGACTTCCCTTGATACCCAGCGAAGCTAGATTTTCATTTCAATTTTCTGTCCAATCCAGAAAGAGGGGAATAAATGGAAACACATACGGGTGAGAGATATGTAATGTCATTATAGTAGAAAAGTAATCATCTCAGGCCTCCTTTGAAGTCCGGGTTGTCGATTGTATTTGGTTGCCTGTCTGTCTGATTAAACAAACCTCCGAGCTGCAAGTTGCTATTAAATCCAAACAGGCTTATTGGATTACATTAGGATTTGATACATCAAACGATATCACTTCATTTAGTATCCCAAGTAACAAACTTTTCTTCATCAGCCTGGTTTAAAGCCTAATTACAAAAAAACACAATGAAGGAACATCTGTTACACCTGTTCCCGTCCGTCGGGCGCCATGTTTTTGTCTTTCATTGCATCCAGAACTCGGTGAATAATGAATGTAGCAATGAAAGTGCCTTTTTTAAAGTCGAGAGACCTTCATCTTAAATGAACTTTCTCTAGTTGGTAAATTGACTCGCTCAGTGTATTGATGTGAATAATTACTCCCGTTGCTATAATGCCCCTGTGAACCTCTCCCTTGAGAAGAGCCCTGCTGCCTCTCTGTATTGTTAACAATTTGTATCAGCAGAAGAAATTTCACCTTATTAATCACACTGCGTCTTTATAAAATAGTAACTGAATTTTAACATGTGAAGTGATGTGGCATCATTTTTAAAAATGGGTCCATACTTGAAACAATTAATTCCTCTTCAGAACAAGCTAGAACTGTGATAAGAGTTAAGTATAAATAGGCATTATACCATGGTCTGGGTGAATGCTCAGTTCTGATTCGCTGTAGGGTGTCCATTAATTGCAAATAATGGATACCAATTAAGTAGTTCCTGTGAAACTGTCTGATCTAAATAATACGCTTGAATGAGTAACCATAGCAGTGGGGATGCAGTCAAAGCCTCTGTTTACAATTTATTGCCACATGTTAACAAGCTAATGTTTAATTACAACAATGAGTGACTTCAACATTTCATTAAACCTATTTGGAGAATACGACAGCTCTGGTGACTAGGATTCAGCTAAAGAAGGAGAAATTATAAGTTAAAGGAGGAGTTAAAGTTATAATATGTTGTGTTTCGCATTAAAATGTGTCAAAGATATGTTGTGTATTTTGTTGAGTTGTGTTCTAACATTATACCAAGTGTTTACAACAATATTCAAACACAGCGAAATCCCTAATTTATTCAAGGTAATGGTGCTTTCCAGGAAAACACGGAATATGTCGGATACACCCGAGAGCGAGGAAGGAAGTCGCACACGTGACTGAAAACGTGACGTCAATAAATATTTAATATTACCTCTGCTGTGAGCGTGGTTTCTGCCCACGTCGTGTCAGATGGATTTTCATCAGCTATGATAGTTACTAAAAAGTGAAAATAACTACTCCCATGATCACACATCACTTCATGACATCAACGAACTTCGGTACATCTTTTGTTTTCATTTTCATGCGTAGCATATATTGTGCCTCATCGTCTGAACACCACAAGATGGCGCAAGCTGCAAGACGTACATTGCCCCTCTGAACTTACACATAAACCTGTTCATCCTGTTCGCTACTTGAGGCTGGGAACACTACACATGACCGAACATTTGTTTGTGAAAGTCTTGACATTGAGTTGGGGACACTGACATGACTGATAGCTAGCTAGCCATGTTGAGATAATAAAAGGGAGTGATTCCAGTTTCATGTATTTTGACCATGGTAACTGTTGTACTATAATAACTATGGTGCAGGCCGAATGATATAACTGGATCCTAAGTAAGTTTGTAAACCATGTCAGAAAATCATAATTTACAGTACGATGGTCTTCTCCTCCCGCTCAAATCTTTAGTAATAAACGCTGCACTATTAGATAGAATACTTTGGTTAGATTCCCATTCCTTGTCTCATTTTTGTTTTTTAAAAATTATGGCAAAACCATAGTCTAGAATATTTGATTTGCCAGGCTCTGTAATCATACCACCTCCTCTATCTCTTTTAATCTTACCTCTATCCAGTCTTCTTTAACACACAGCTAAAAATGGCAACTTTCCAGAGACAGACCACCAAATGGGGGCTGTCCTCCAAAAACAGGCCAGCATTAAGCTAACGTTATGCTAGGTCACAATGGAATAACATTAGCTTTCTCGTTCAAAGCTGCGCCAAAAGCTTCGGTTAGCTGATCGGACCAGAAATATCTAAGGTTTGTCTGATTTAATGGAATAGTGAACGTTTCCTTTGCATAAGAACCTTATAAGATGATAATGATTGTCCCAGGTATGGGCCTTAACAGGGAAATAACTGTGTGAAGTTTTAGATTTTGACTGTAAACCACATGAACATGGTGACCATATTATGAGCTGCTACAACAGCCAAATAGCTGTCCATTATCAGGAATTAATGGACATTGGAGTGACCAGAGCCAGCCAGTGTGCAGCAGACGGTTGCCTCATTATCAGCATTATTATCACAATTTTCCCTCCCATCTTGAAGCTTTTAATACGTGCACTAACCAATTTAATTTAAAAGCTGTGCGGCTGTGTTGCTGATTTTTACCATCTGAAATCTTTGCTGAGCAGACTGTTGTCAGGTCAGGGTCCGACCATGACAGAAACAACACTTTTCCTCGGCTATTTCCTGTTATTTGTTGGCCAGTTTACTCCAAGTGTATCGGCCATTTTGCTCGAAATGAATTTCATGCTGAGAAAATGGTCCACAATGTGAAGATCATTGAACCAACCTGTCACAGTCTGACCAATGCAGTGTGGCATATTTTCTTTTAATAGACCGTTGAGCCTCGCGCTGCTGTGTGGCTGCACTGTATTAAATTGGTCTAAATGGCCGCCCCTGCCAAAGGAGAGAGAAGCAGTTGTTTGGATCTCTAATATTTCTTTTGATGTTTGACACTGCAAATTACCTCATTATTTTGTTTTGTATCACATCTTTAGTATCTGAGGTGGAATCTGTGGGCACGATGAATGTGTTCTGTCTCTTACCAACCCAGGAAAAGCAATATAGGAATTGAGTTACAGAGGAGAACATTTCAGAAATCTATCTTCATTTTCCACCTTTCAGTCTGTGCGGATCGGACAAATTCTATAAATAACAGGCCTCTCCGGCCCTGCAGAGCATGCCAATAGTCCGTCGTGATATTTAACATGAAGATATTGATCATTTCTGTCAGCCTGACATGATGTTTCTTCTAATTTGGTATTGGTCCCTTTTAGATATCAAGATAGTCTACAGATCTGTATATTAGAAGTTTTAACCAGACATTTGATTAAACTTTCAAACAGTTCTTTTTTGAAGTGCGAGATTGTAGCATGCATAATTTGTAGCCTAAAGACAGTTCAAATCCCGCATTTGCAGGATGAATCCCTGAGGCACCCTTGAGCAAAGCATTTGTAACCCCAACTCAATTTGTTGTGGTGCTACTGTGCCGCTTCAAATAGCATCCTGAAAATTTACCTCCAGATGTGGGCTCTTTGTTGCCTGTTTCTGTTGTCTTCATTCAAACTTGACAGAAACAAAATAAAACTAACCAAAAATGTCTTGGCTTGTATTTCCACTGTTCCAACAATCACCACCACTGGTTTGGTTAAAGTTAAGTCTTAGTTCATGCTGTCAGATGTGAAAATATCAGGAGAAGAGTGAGAGGGAGATTGGATGTCAAAGAAAGAATAGTATTGATGGTATTTATTTTGACCAAATAACCAGAGTTGGTGATTGTTGGGGCAGTGGAAAGATTAGCCAAGACACTTTTGATGAGTTTCATTTTGTTTCTGTCAAGTTTGAATGAAGATGACGATGATGCCAATGTTAAAATGACTGTTTTCTAAAGGGAATCTAGTTTTTAAAAAGAGGTCTATCTCTCAATACTGTTGTCACACACTTAATAAAGAAAGACAATCTCAGCCTGTCAGTGGAAGAAACAAGCACTTTTAGTGGACATGCTATGATGGTGTGCAGTTTACTGGAGTAATAAGCAGTGGAACAAGTTCAAAAATTGTTGTCCCTGTTGGTCACTTAGACACAAAAACTTATTTTTTTAAGAATAGGCAGATTTCTCTTTGCTAATATGTTAGATTCAGATAAATGTGCTTTTACAGATATATTTTAATTTCTTAATTTAAAAAAAAGCAATAGTTTTTTGGCACAAACAATGTTTTGTTGCTGTTTCATACCAGTATTCGCTTTCAATAGCCAGTGAACATCAATGCTAAGCTAGTTATTATTGTTTATAGTAACAGTAAACTTGGTAGTGGCAGTGGACCTGGATTTCTTGTGTCAGTCCAAATGCGAGGCTCAGTCATCATCGCCACGGTAACACATGACAGTCAGATCCACTTGTGACTTGGTCCACTCAGGAGCATCCATAATATGTTTTTAACATAGCAAGTGTGCCTCATCAACTTGCACTACCCACTGGCTGGCATAGAAAATGAATGTAATTTGTTTAATCTGACCAGAGGCAGGTGATAACACACATCATAATAAATGAAAGACCACAGGGGGGGATATCAAGAGCAGAGCAGAGGAAATCCCCCCCCACCCCCCTGATCCCCCCAGCAATCCTCACCCGGCATCACAGGGTAAAAATGTCATGTTTTCCCCACATACATGCATCACTTTTGAACTGCTTAAACGGGACGTGCTCTTTCCCTACACATTCTGTTATACATATGTATGTGTGTCTGTGTGTGCCGGCACGTGTTTTCACGCTTCCTCTTTTGCAGGAATTCATCATCCTCCGGGCGGCATGTTTATATTTATCCCCCCCACTCCCCACTCTGTGCTGCTTTGTGCATCTGCAAGCGATTCACACGTACGCATGCTCACACACATGCGTGCACATGCAATCTCTTCCTGTTTGCTTTTAATTAATGACTGTGGCGCTAATTAGGAGGCGCGCAACTCCTCAATACCCCGCGACCGTCTCTCATCAGTTCTTAGACTCACTCCTCGGAGCTTTATGAAGCAACACTCTGAAGTGTTTTGATCTCTGCAGGAAACACGGTGTGGTGGATACAATAACTTCATATACTGCACAGAGCCAGACCTGATAAAGAAGGATATTACATCTGTTTTTGTGGCACAGATGGCCACACAACAAGGAGGCGAGGTCTATGCAATTGTGCATAATTGTATTGTGATCTCTGTTGCCTCCAAGTATTTTTTTTTGCCACACATTTAATCACCACTCTGTGCTCCTCCTCAGTTTCTCAGTCTCCCCTAATGAGCATGACACACAGTCAGTGTCACCATGTTAAGCCTCTATTCTTTTAATTATCTAGTTCCTCTCTGCTCTGTGTGACAAAGGTTGCCTCCTGTCAAAGTTTAGTCAAGGCAGGTCACGATGGCACGGGGGAAATGTTAAATGACCACACATTTAGCACAGAAGTAGGTCCATCTGTGACCTGTTGACGTGTTGGACTTTGATTCCGAATTAAAGTATCTGAAAGGAAAAGTCTGACAACATTTAAAACACTTTCTTTTTTTCTTTTCTTTTTTTTTTTGTGATTCAGATCGTGCCTTTAAAACAAGGCGACTGTGTTTGTGTTTGTTTTGTTCTCCTGCTCCCACACAAAACATATTTGGCATCGCACATCGCAACAGTCAAAGCCGAGAACAACAGAAGTTTGAGGACAGGCAGCAACACGGGCGCCTTGATAAATGACGAGATTGCTGAGGCTTCTTCAGCAGCAGACTTGATGTAATTACCATCTGTCATCAAGGTGATGTGGTGTGATGAGTGTGACTATAAGGAGTCCTCATACGTATAGTAAAGACAGCATGCAGCTGTCTGTTGAACCACACACTTGACGAACATATGCCCCACGGTTACTATGACAACCAGTGTTTACCGCAGAAGTCTGGCTTGTTCTCTAATGAATACAATGTCGACAGTTGGCTTTAGGATCCAATTTGCATTCCGACTGCATATACACTTCAGTGATGAAGTCATATCAGTTTACCACTGAGTGCAATTTACTTATACATCTTGTATTCCACCTCTTCATGTCTGCAATCATGTCCGTAGAGATTGCTTTGCTAGGTTCCATTACCCGCTCGACCGGCTTCAGTTCTGGTGCCCATTACGGCAGGATTCCCTGCCGGCTCCCTCCACCCCAGGCTGGTGAACATCCTCCTCCAAGGTGACTAGCTAACAGCAGCTACAGTTAGCAGCAGCTAGCGGTTACTTTAGCAACAAGTAAAGCTATCTGTCCATCAGGAGACTCCTTAAATGCCCGAGAGTTGAGGCACAGCAGCTGGCGGACATCAGCGGAAAAAAAACAACAACAATTACTCCATAAAATAGGATCCAGTGTCACCAAAATAAGTGACAAGTTGATGTGTGACATAGTGTCATAAAGCGTTATGAGATCATACCCAGCAAACAAGGTTACAGTTGTACATTGTGCGAGAACAGGCGTTCAGGGTTTATAATCCCTATGACGAGTCAGTGTAGCATCAAAATAATTTTGAAGCTGTTACTTTAAGGTGAAAAAGTTCAGTAGTGTTGCTCTTATGTCTGGTTTGTTAGAGTAAAGAGCCTTCATATGAAGTTGAATCAAATGTTGTCAACAAGTTCTAAGTACCCCACAATGCATCTGGTTGCATCTTGTGTCCTAAAGTGTTTTTTCTTCACTATATCGTGAGCTCACCTCATAGTCCCCTGGAACTGGCTCAGTGAAATCCAGATGTTTTCGAAGTTATCAAGCACAGCTGTGCTTTTCTTGCTATTACATGTCAAAAATGTCTACTGTGAAGGTCAATACCAGTGCTCTAAAACCTTGGTAGCTAAATAGAATTCAGCATTCATTATTTATACCTGTGCTTTTCCTACCTTCACATGTCAAACTGATTTCTGTTGACAGCATGATTGTGGACACTTCCAGTTACATACTGCATACTAATTGTACAAGCTCTTCTGTGCTACAGGACATGATGCAATACAGTATGTATAGTGATGTTAATCAATTTGGAAATCTGACATGCCACTACCTACTAAACTTCACAAAGAGATTTTTCTTTTTGTTTTTTCTAATAATATCATACTATTTTTGTTTGTTTTCCAATATATTTCTGGATCTGTCTCACCACCACATTTTATTATGTGTCGCAGCTGTGAGCAGGTTCCTTATCGTCTTTGTGCATTGCAATGTGGGACAACACTGAGAACTATAGCACACTTAAAAGCATCTTGTAGTATGCATACAAACCTTTTCTTGAAGAAAAAAAAAAAACTTCAACATCACTGCAAGCTCTTAGTCGTCATTTTCTGCCGAGATTCAGCATCAATGTCACAGACTCTCTTCTCAGCATACGTCTCACCATATGTGCCCCACTTGCCTCCCTACTGTCAAGATGCTCTTTAAACATACCAGTGGCACGCACAGCCGAGTGCATCTTTCCCCACCTACTGCAGCTCATTTAATAATTGAAAATCACTCCCTGTAGATGAAAGACAAAAAGAGCAAAGCTATTATCATTCTGCATAGAGTAAAATCTTTGATATGTCAGACTACATTCTTTTGTGAGCTTGATCTCGACACATAGCTTTGGTGTTGTGTCTGGATGAACGTAGATGTTCTCTCAGCTAGGGGCTTCCAAAAGCAAGGGGGCTGCTGGGATATGCATATTTGCTCTGCCGTCAGCTTGTCAGAACAGATATAGATTAATTCCAGGACTGTCGATGAAACAAAGCCACGGGGGTAAACAGGGGAAGAATTGGGATGCAGGTTGAGTGGTAGAGAAAATTGAGACTTAGTGAATCTGAAGAGTCGAGAAAAGTGACCGATGATAGATTGAATAGATGGGGTCAAATTTAGAGAGGTGGCACAAACTACTTCTCTTGCTGAAGTTTCTGCTCAATTTGCATGTATGAGACTTGCTTTTTTCCTCAAGAGGACTGGAGAAAAACAGAAGAGCGAGCAAGGTACAAATGGCCGGAGGCAAAGATTGATAACCAAACCGACTGAGGCACCCAATTAAGCTTTACGCTGCATACTGGCATTTTAGCCCCCTATGCTATCTCAGACGCAGTTACACTTAATATGTTGATAAGGATATATTTATTGAGCTGAAATTAATTAAAAACACATCCTCGCAATGCACAGCCTCTTCCTAGAACATTTTCTGAAGAACAGCCCAAGCACATTTCAGAATTCATTAGCTGCTTAATGATCATTGCCTGACTGGCACTCTCGCAAATGTGCCAATCATGTCCAACTGTTGAAATGTCTTGAAAGTTTGACGACTATCCAGAAACCGTGGAATGTGTCTTCAATTAACTGGGCGCTCTTCATGTGAATGTCTTCCTCTCTGTGGCGTGTAAGGGTTAAGGAAAGAAATCTTTTCACAGCAGATTTATCAGCATCGGCAAGTCCGGCTACACCTTAAACAACGCTAGGAGAAAGTTTTACATTTGGCTTCATCGTTTGATGTGTTCTGTGAAGCTTTCCTTTGACCAAGCGAGGAATCTGAAACTCATTTAGCTGCACATAGAGAAAGGTTATAGGGTCTCACTTAATGGGGATTGGATGCTCCTTTTCCGCCGCAGCCCCAATTTGGGAGTTTGCCCGAAAAGACGGTTGTCTCCTTCAGAAAAGTTTTTGCAGGTTTCAGCCTGTAAAGATCAGCTCTTTATTCATTTCTTTCTGTCAGCTTGCCTTGCTTTGCACTTTCTTGCAATGCGGCTCGCTTCCTCAAGGACTGAGCCTGCATTTCTCTCAAACCATGTGGAGGCACTTGTTCAGACTGCCAGCCCACATTGATTTTAGTTTGGACAGAGAAGTCTGGACAGGGAAAAAACACGTGAAATGCAGTTTTTGCAAATTGGATCCAAGCCACATTTGGAAGTGGTTGAAATGGGATTCCAGTCGGATTTTAACAGATATGTCTCAGTCTGGGTGCTGTACCCGTTTAAAAAGCATTTGCAGCCCATCCAAGCAGGCAAGCAGCTTGATCCAACTCATATTTCCATTTATTGTTACGTGTGACCTCTAATGGGCATAGTAAGTATGACAGGAGAAATATAAAGCATTAGTAACTCCACATATTAGGAGGTGGGGTGGATGGATGGCACAAAGAAGCACAGAACTATCACCCAGGAGTCTGGGGTTTGAGTCCTGTATGCAACAATATGTAGACGTCATGTGACACCTCATCCACAATCATTTTCTAAACCTACTCATATTGTGACAGCTAAACCCTAAGCAACGTAAACCAAGTCATGTAACTTACGTAACGTAGTTAAGGTCTGGTAAGTCTGTCGCTGCTGATACTCTCCACTGGTAGTAGATGTCACTGGCAATCTACCTATTCTCACATGCTGGTACGAGGGTATGTTCCACATTTCAGTGAGTTTTTTTTTTGTGTCACAAACTGCGACACACAACAATAACGTTAAATCCAGAGTAACAGAACTGCATCAGAACGCCTGAGCAGTATCCATGCTCCAACGGAGTGGTTTGGTGGCAGATAATACCAGAAATGCATTGTCTGTTGGCACTTAGTGTAGAGTCTTCTGTGTAGGCTTTTAATGCTACCATGTTGGAAAGCGGTGTCACCAGTGCATGTAGTTACTGATCCCTCCATCATTACCACAGCAACACATGCGGATAGGTTGGTGATGTCTGGACGTGCAAATCCAATCTGATCACTTGCAAATAACACTGTGGACAGTTTGCCTTAAAGCTCTGATCTGAGAAACAAATCTGATTTGCCTGCAGATTGATCAAAGCCGTCTTTGTGCATCTTGCATTTACATCACTTGTAGTGGAATTCGTTCTTTGGCAAATCTATCTGACTCATCTTCTGACTGATGGTTTGTTCCTCTTCTTTTTCTCCACCAGGTGTCGAGAAGGCTACCAGGGAATCCGCTGTGACCAGTTTCTGCCCAAGACAGACTCCATCCTGTCTGACCCAAGTGAGTTTTCCACATTTTTCTTCACTACTGCTACAGTGTATTCAGTGCACCAACATAATTAGACCATAAGTCAAATTTGAATGTATAAAAGCAAACATAAGGAGGAACGAAGGTCGTATTTCTCAGATCATTCTGATGAGGTTCAACCGGAGGAGCATTTACTCTTAAGAGGATTGATCCACATTAATAAAGCACAGGGAGAAATCAAATGTTCGTGACCTTAATGCCAAAGTTTGCTGTACGTGCTCCCACAGCCCTCAGCTCTGCTGTACAAACATCCAACATGACAGAATAGTTCCCAGTATTAGTTCAACGACCATTACAGGAGCACTCAACTAGACAGTATAATTAGAAATCTGCTGTTTGTGTGAAATATAAATATTTTCACAGCTAGAAATATTACTTACTGCATATTCCCATTGAAATATGTATAAATAGTTTTTCTTGAAAAATGCTGTAAGTCATTGCAGCAGCCATGCAGTCGCAGATTGGTTTATTATCTTTCCATGAATCATACTGGACAACTGGACAAAACCCTAGTTCCATGAAAACATAATGCAAGGATTTGATAATACTTTGACCTATATTCAACCGAATACAGTACAAAGACAAGATATTTAATGTTCTAACTGATTAATTTAATTGTTTTTTGCAAAAAAATATAAACAAGCCTGCAACACATTGCAAAAAAGTTGGGACAGGGGCATATTTACCACCGTGTTCCGTCACCATTACTTTTAGCGACACTCACAACAATAATTGTTGAAGTTTTGTAAGTGAAATTCTTTCCAATGCTTGCTTGGTGTGACCGAAGGTCCTCGACAATCCGGGATCTCTGTTGTCGTATTTTTCTCTTAATTCTTAATGCACCGTACATTTTCAATGAGGGACATGTCTGGACTGAAGGCAGGTCCGTCTAGTGCCCAGACTCTTTTACTACCAAGCCACGCTGTTGTAAAACGTCTTGCTGAAATAAGCAGGGACATCTCTGAAAAGATGCTGTCTGGATGGCAGCATATGTTGCTCCAAAACCTGTATGTGCTTCAATTGTGCTTTCGCAGATGTCCAAATTACCTACTAACACAACTTTTAACTTTGCACTGGGAACAATCTGGATGGTCCGTCTCCTCTTTTATACAATCATGTGGGTTTTTAATACAGCGCCACCTGAGGGGTCAAAGGTCACGGGCATTCAATGTTTGGTTTCAGCCTGGCCCCTTGTGTGCAGAGATTTCTTAGGATTCTCTGAACATTGTAATGATATTAAGAATCATAAATGGTGAAATACAATTTGCCCAAGCAGTTTTTCAGTTTTTCTCGCCCCTTCCATGCCTGTGAACAACTCAGACTTTTGAGGATGGCCCTTTAATACCCAATCATGGTACTATCACCTGTCACCAGTTCCCCTGAATGTTCCCAGCAGGTCTTTCTTGAGCATTCGACAACTTTCCCAGTTTTTTATTGCCCCCATCCCAACTTTTTGAAACATGTTGCAGGCATCAAATTAAAGGTGTATGTTTACAAGAAAAAAGTCCATCATTTTGAACATTAAATATCTTGTCTTTGCATTCATTTGAGTATATGTCAAAAAAGGATTCCCAATCTATTTCAAATTGGGGTTTGTATACTGGTGTTCCAAAACTAAACTTTCTATGTGCATTACGCATCTGTGTGCTCAATAAGCAGATCTTATATCAGTGGGTTTTAAAGTAGGCCCTCAGAAGCCAAAGTATTGCCATTTTTAAGATCTTATCACCTAGAAAATCGCAGTTAAACTAATTGCATTCACCTGGCATCCCAGGTGAGCATCGGCCCCTAATTAAGAAACCAGCAGGTCTTTGGGTTTAATTCTGAAAACCAATGCTTGTTACATGCATCGATACACACAGCGAAACAGGACCACTGCAAAGCAGAGAATAACAAGCGCTTTTTTAAGTATTCCTGAACAAATTCTGATGATTAATTTCACTAAAATTCTTTCTTTTTATACGGATGAAAACACAGAAAATAATGTGAGAATGCTAAATGAAAAATACCACCGAACGCTTCAGCCTTAAAAAAAAATACATTTCTCATGATTCCAAACAATCTTCAGTCGAGCTTTCTTTCATGTTTAAGTAACAGTAATTTATTGCTCTGCTACTGTTCAACCTGAGCTTCTCTGTCTTCTTTTATATTCTCCTCGTTCTTATACTTTGTGCTCACATTACCTTTTCATTTCTTCTTCTATTCCCTGCTTTCTCAAATACCCTCGCCCACTTAGACTAATGTCACTTCTCCCATTTCTTTATCTCCCAAAGATATGGTCCTCTCAATGTCATATAGCTGAGGGAAGAACACAAATTGCCCTAACTTCTCTCCTTAGTGCTCGCTATCTATGCCGTATTCATTTCCCCGTTCCTCTCAGCTCATTCCAAAAAATGTGCAACCTTGTCAGTGGGGCACTAATGTTGTGGTACTACAATGGCTTATCTGTGACTTTTCTACTAATAAAGCACGTGCTGTAATAGCAGCGCTTACTGTTAAAGGACAGTACTGTGCCTTTGGGGATTTTTACCTAAATTGTCCAATGTCAAAACCCCTCCTTCTCTGTGGTAATATTATGAAATTAAATTAATCATTACGAATATTAAATGTTCTACTTGATTGCTAGGGAAAATGTGCCATAAATGAGACATGTAGATTAAACGTGGCAAATGCAACAACACTGTTATCACTTTCTCTTTGTTAATATCCTTTACTTTCCAGATCATTAATTAAGTCCCCCTAATGAGGTTTTTAATTCCAAGCAAGTATTAGGGTAATTGTCCTTGTTAGAACAACACTGGTGTTCACTGAAGTGACACCCATTGCTTTGTTTGTACACGGAGCCTGCTGACCTGAACGTAAGAACCGTTACCGTCCTCATCGCTGAAACGATTTGTCAAATGTCAGACGGAAACATTGTTGATTGTGTTGCTGCTATATCTGTTGGCAGTGCACCGCTGGTCATGTGGGTGGCCCAAGTGTAATTGCTTTACTGTGCCCTACCCCACTTGTCATAAATCTGTAATACACATTGTGTTTTGCTGAGGTGCCTCTTCAAATTTTGAAAGTTTAGAGCACTGGTTCCCAACCTGGGGTCCGGGCCGCCCTTAGGGGGCCACCAGAAATTATAGGGGGTCCCCAGGACTTAGTATGCTCTGAGGTTATCAAAATTAGATTTGTACGTTAACTAAAATCACAATTTATAGAAACAAACTATTTAAAAAGACACATTTCTTATTTTCTTCATTTTGTCTCTTCTTTGTTAAATTAAAAACAGCAGGCTACTTTCTAGACCACATCTCTGTGAGGATAAATAGGATAAATATGCATAAGGCGACCCTGTTGGGTTGTTAAAATAAAAATGTTAAGCTCGTACTAGAAGAGACATTTACCAAAAGTAAGAATGGAAACAGTTTAATTGGTGATTGTTTATTTGGGGCAGTAAAGCATTGGAATTAATCACTTTTTCTTTTGGTTTATGTCCATGTTTTTGTGGGCTGGGGGGGCTCAGCTTTCATTGGATACAAATAAGGGGGGCTCCAAGGAAAAAAGTTTGGGAACCACTAGTTTAGAGTGTATAAGGGCTTAGAACATTATGATAGAACTACATGATGGCCATCCCCGTGCTCTCATTAGTTGTTGCCACAGTTTTTGGGTTGATACCATTTATTACACACATTTGGTGTATAATTTAACCGTTTTTGATCACTTGATAATTGATAAAAAATGGTCAAAAATCCCTCCGAAATGCCACATTAAGACGCCAAAACGTTGAGGAGAAGTTCATTTGGTATCAAAAACCTTTCACATTTTGAGATTTCTGTAAGAACTACACTTTTCAGCAATTGGATGGTGAGCACTTTCTGGAAATTGCTCCTTATTGTCAATATACCCAAGACATACATCCTCTGAATGCCTCAGGTTTCTACATGTCATTTTATACACTGAGGTCAAGTCTCAAAAAATGGCCTCACTGTGATGAAATGGCTACAATGGAATACAATTGGCTCACTGAATCAACAAGCGCCTCAGCTTTCCAGTCATATGATATGCCAGTGCTGTTTAGAGATCTCACTGTTCAGCAATACTGAAACAGAATTGACAAACATAAACAAATTTATGCTGCATGCAAAAATCTGCATGTTTTTTGCCCAAAATAGCATGAAATTAGCATAAATTGTGACTGTGTATAAAGGGGACTATTTCATTCAGATATCTTGACGTGAGAGTTCAAAGAAAATGGCCGTATCAGTTTTTACCTTGCCAAAATTTTACCTAACTTTGGAGCATTATTTAGCCAACAAGGCTAGCATGCCATGCCATATTGGCACATTCCTTAGGTCTTCTAGTTTATTATGATAAAAGTTTCTTCACCTTACTTTACCTTAAAATCAGCCCATTACATCCTCAGCTGAGGACAAGGGCGTCCCTGCAGAGTTTATTAATGCAGTAGGCAGAGCTGTGAGAGATTGTTTGTGCACACAGTGTGTGATGCACGTGTACACAGCGATGGCATTGTTTGTTGGTCATTGTAAAGGAGCTTTATTATCTTCTTTAGGTAATGGTAATTCCTTCAAAGTGGATCTGCTGAGTCAACCGGCCTGTATCTTTCTTTAATTAGCTTACATTAAAATCAGAAATTTAAAATGTCTGACAACAAAATAAATCTGCTTTAAGGAAATATATTCTGCCTCAAAGGTACCTTTGGTGGCTTCCTATTGTACGACAACTCATTTTATGGATGCCATAGTTGCTGAGAAAATTACTCATGTAACTGTAAATTCAGAAGAAGGTTCCTATAAATGACGTTTTTCTGCACTAATTGGAGTGAAAATAGAGACAGTGTTCAGTTCAGCGTGCTTCCAGTAGATTCCAATTAAAAGTGTAACCTAGAATGTCTTCAGTCAGTGCACATCAGGACAGCTTATTAATGTAAACATGTGTTTTAAAAAGCAAGTATACAAGTTGCTTATGATAAAGAAATCATAAATTAATGTTTACTCAGGGTTGAAAAAGAATAGTTCTTAAAAATTCCTCTGCAAATCAACACTTGTTTATAAACTCAGCATGACTAACTAAATTCTTCTTTCTAGGAAATTACAGACCTGTAAAATAAATTGAACATGCAGCGCAATTTTCAACAAACAGCAGCATTTTAGGCCTTGTTCAGACTGCAAGTCCAAGTCTGTTTTTTTTGTGTGTGTGTGCGTGTGTGTGCGTGCATTCAGATTACATCCAGATTGATTTCAGAAAGTCTGGACGTCAAGAATGACACCTGAAATGTGATTTCCGCTAATCAGATCCTAGCTACATTTGGAGGTGGTTTGAAATGCGATTCCAATCGGATTTCTACAGTTGTGTCTCAGTCCAGACGCTCTGACCACTCAAATCTGATTTTAAAGTGTCTTTTGCATCCGTGGTAACGCAACATAGAACAACAACATCATATCCGAGTGACAGGAGTGAGTCAGAGAGGCTGAAGCGGGTCCCTGCTGCTCCTAGCAGAGTGGTATGGAAGACACAGAGAAACAGCCCATACAAACACAGAAATAAATTGTCTGCTGACACTTTGGGAGGAGGTTTCTGTAGAGACTCTCCATTTATCATGCCTCAAACCTCCTCCTGATGGCTACATCGTTGCCACAGCGACCCACATAGATACACACACAAATCCGATCCAATCACTTAACAGTATGTCCTAAAGGGACAGGTCACCCCCAAATCAAAAAAAAAAAAAACATTTCTCTGGCCTCTAGTGCTATTTGTTCGTCTAGATCTTTTTGGTGTGAGTTGCAGAGTTCTCGAGATATCTGTAGAGATGTTTGCCTTATCTGTAATATGATGGGAGTAAATGGCACTCGACTTGTGGTCCTCAAAAACACCAAAAAATACAAAAATTCAAAACTGGTGTCTCCTTGCAAAAAACCGTGACCCATTTACTCAAGATAATCCACACCTTTATGTGCACAATTTCATGTAGGAGCTTCCTCTTTCTGCAGTAGAATCTAGCGGAACTACTTTCTTTTCTACTAGAAAGAAAGTAGTTCCCACGTGAAACCGCTCACAACAAGATCTGTGGATTATCTCTAGCAACCGTCATGATTTTCTGGAAGAGACACTGGTTTTGAATTTTGCTTTGAGCACCACAAGCACCACCAAAAATCAGCAAAAAAACAAAAAAACAAAAACAAACAGATTTTCCTGCAGTCTGAACAAAGCCTTAGACTTCTGGTTGACCTGAAAGGAGACACAAAACAACAGTGAGTGCATCATCTGTGGCTATGATAGGGGTGTCTTGCTGTTAGGTAGGAGGGAGACTTTTTTTTTTTCTTTGTCCAGGTGCCCATTTTCTCGAAATCCATCCTTCTAGAAAATAGCTACATGCCTTTTCTTTCTCTATGTTTTATAAAAACAAGCTCGGGGTTGTGTTTGGAGCACCTCAAAGGCTCAACAATGTTCCATGTAACTCCAGGGGTGAAGAGAATTGAGTTTCAACAACCTGAAACCAAAGTACCAAATCTTAACCATAACCTCAAATTGGTTTTCTTGCCTAAGTGAGTAACTGATTATTAATCTATTAATCAGCGCCTCTTCCAGGTGAATTTCCATATAAATTGTCTGGGAGTAACAGAGGCATTACTGAGGAATTGGGGGGAAAGAAAGTAATGTCTTTTCCCTTTTTGGTACCCCAACTGAACCCCCACTACACTTTTCAGTTTGTATCCTCTTAAGCTCGCACCACTTTCCTTCGTTCATTTCTGATCTCATTCATCTAGTCTTTGCCACTTTCTCCAACTCTCTGCCAAATCTCTGTCCTCATCTGATAGTAAGAATTGATTGGCCTACTTTCAGGTCATTCTTCTCACTGGCTTCGATCCCTCTCTCGACTACCTCCTTTATTTCTGACAAGTCCTGTTCTCTTCTACAAAACACAATGTCATATAGCCCGGATGGATTTATTTTTGCAGTAACACCACCTTTTTTCTTTCTTCCTTTTTTTCCCCCCATTTTATTCGACTTCTACTTCCTGCTTCAAAAAGTTGGTAAGTGCAAAATTGGAAAAGAAGAGCGGCAGATTGCGGTCTCCCTCTTCTTTCCTCACCCCTCAGATAATCTTGTCACAGCATCACTCCTTGACTCCTCTGCTCGCAGCTCATCAAATCCTAATTTCCCAGGTTACCTTTGTGTCTCGTGTTCGAGCTTGCCTCAGTGTTGACATCCTCGTTCCCTCTTCCAAATTTCCCTACTGACGGCCCCCCTCTCGCCCCCATCTGTCTCTCGCTAACCTCCTCCGTGCCATCCTTCCCTCAACACGCATCTTGTCCGAGCGTCAGACCTCATCCCTTCTCCCCAGCCTACAGTTCTCTGTCCAACTCATCTCCTAACACTAAGTGGCACGGGCCTCAGATGGACTGAGGCTCGAATTGTGCCAGCTAAAAAGGTTCACCAGCAGGGCAGACAAATGCTGCCAAGGACCTCTGGCATGATGCGGTCTCCACGGAAGGGGAAGGAAGGGCGCAAGCGAGGTGGAGAGACGCTGGATGAGAGTGGACACATCTTCTGGGCTGGGCTATCGCACTGTCTCAGGGTCTCACAGGACGAAAGAAGAGTCATGACACCAGTGGCTTTACAAACAGGATGGGAGTAAGACACGAGGCAAAACTGAGACTAGACACGAATAACTGCCAGACAGGGTTAGTACCCATGAGGCATTTAAGACAGACAGATTCAAGTGGATTGGAAGGAAAAAATCTTATATAATATGGCAGCAGCTAATAAATTAATTTATTAATCTTTAAGGCTTTAGAATGTCAGAAAATAGTGGAAGATGCCTTCTGTGTGAATAGATGTCTTATTGTGTCCACTTAACACTCCACAACACAAAGATCTTCAGTTTCCAATTATATAAAGCAGAGAAAAGCAGAGAATTCCTGGATTTGAAATGCTCGAACCAGCAAGTGTTTCTCATGTTTGTTTGATGAATTAAGTGATTCAGACCTTGAAAAGCAGTGGTCTGCCGGTAGGCTCTCGCTGTGCAGCCAAACATCATTCAAACTCCCAGAACTTTATTTTAAATTCTAGCGGAGAATCTCCAAAGATGCCGAATATGTCAGGCTACCTTTGGGAGGAAATGTATATAAAATGATGCACAAAACATTTAGAATATATTCACGTGATGCAATGGTGCAGCCATGGGTTTGAATATTTCAATCAGTGTAAACGTCATATGGCTTAAATACAGAGTTGGAAAAGGGTGATATGGAGTATGTGTGGTGCATGTAGTGTGAAATAAGGTGATTTAACCAAACTTAAGGTTAGATACGCTGCATAAAAAGGTGAGAAAAGGCACTTGCCTTCCAAAGATTTTCTCAAACCCTTTGGCAAACTATAATCTTTTTTTTTTTTTTTTTTAGATTTTTTTTTCTTCTTTTTTAGATGAACTTGAATCTCTGAGTTTAAAAAAAAACCAAAATCCACTCACTTTATAATAACCATCATTAATCAATGGTTAAGTGAGGGTTAATTAAACTTAAGTTAATAGTTATTTAACAGCTAACAAACAATATTAAGTATATGTTAATGATAAGCAAATGAAACTTTTAAGAAATCGTTATATACAAAGATGTACCAGATATTTGTAACACTTAATTGTTAATTATTAATTATTAGTCTGTAAACATCAATAAACATTATTTGGATGGTTGCAACTGATTATTATAGTACCTTACTTACTTGCGTAACTTTTGTACATCATGTTGCATACGTGAACCTGACAGTTTACCTGGATGTTGCATATTTATTATTGCTAACTTGACCACGGAGCCATGCGTGTATTGAACTCATACTAGAGGGGTAGCTACAGTGTCATAGTTAGGCTACCATATTAAATGAGTTGGGAGTTAGAATGTATTGTTTATAAAAATTACCTCAAGCCAGCTGATGTTTATAAACATGTCTATTGCTTGATAAATGGTTTATAAAGCATATGTCTGTGTAGGTTCTCAGTCATCCAGGTCATGGTATCCGTAGCAAGGTTTGTTGTAGGCAACTGGACTTCATAGAGTTCTTGAAGACGTTTCGCCTCTCATCCAAAAGGCTTCTTCAGTTCTGACTGACTGGCTTGGGAGTTCAGTTATTAAACCAAAGCATATGTTACACTTACATGAATTAAAGTAAAATAATTATTAGCTAAAGTATAATTAACTTGCAATTTACCATCTATTTATGAAGGTTATTATAAAGTATTACTAAATAAAATTAAATAATCTCAACAAAATATTAGTCGTTGGCAAACCTTTTCAAAACTTAAAGGGACAGTTCACCCCCAAATCAAAAATGCATGTTTGTCCTCTTACCATCAAGATAGTTTTGGTGACACCAAGTAGGGGTAAAAAATTCAACAACAGTGTCTCTTTCCAGAAATCATTACCCAGTTACTCAAGATAATCCACAGACCTTGATGTGTGCAGTTCAATGGGAATTTTCTTTCTATGATAGAATCAACAGGAACTACTTTTTTTCTACTACAAAAGAAAGTAGTTCCTACGTGAAACTGCTCAAAACAAGCTCTGCGGATTATCTTGAGTAACCCGATTATGAATTTATCAAATGTTTTCTTTTTTTTTTTTTCTTTTTGGCATTTTGAGCAGAACAAGCCAAGTGCCATCTCGTCCCATTATATTTTAGAGAAGGCTGACATTTCTTGGCCATGTTCTGTCTTTATGTAAAGCACATTGAGTTGCTTATTGGTATGAAATGCGCTATATAAATAAAGATGCCTTGCCTTGCCTTGCCTTGCCAATATCTCCAAAACCCTGCAACTTAGACCAAAACTATCTGAATGGTTTTGGAAAGAGGAAAATGTGCATTTTTCATTTGGGGATGAACTGTCTCTTTAAGTGTCTGAGATGGCCTCAATACTCTAATCTATTGAAGTAAGTTGCCTTGAAATTTTGAGTTTTCTCAACTTTTTTGTTTTTATAGTGTAAGGTGAAAAAAGATGAAAAACTGAATGTTAAGGGGTTTATTATTAATAAAATTCATTTTAGACTACTGTGGACTAGTCATTAATTGATTTATAGACCAGTCATATGAAATATGTAGAGCTGTATTAGCCTTTATGTAACGATTTTATTGATTTTTTTTTTTTTTTTTTTTTTTTTTTTTTTTTTTTTTTGGCTCTAACAAGCTGTACCACGACTAAAATTTCAAATGAGCAACATCGTTACCACTTTTGGTCTTGAGTGCAGAGTTAGAAAGATCTCACAGCTTGAATATTTTAAGGCAAAGAAGGTGGAGAGGTAGAAGGTAGTGTGCACATCCAACGGCATGCTAAGGAAAATGAGGAGGTTGTTTGTCTTCATCAGACAAAACAACAAAGCCTCACGGTTAAAATGTGTTATCACTAAAAGTTCTTTTAAAAGTTCAATGTGTGGACATCTTGAATATTTTACACCACATTCTGGTACTGTACATACATGGTTAAAAAGACTGTGCTGTAACTAGGAGCCTAACATAACCACATCTTAAAGCTGGGGTAGACGGTTTGTTTTTGGCGTCATTGGGCAAAGTTCCATAATGGCCTTTTGGTATCAATGGTCTGAGGGGAAACTAGACTTCTGCACCCCTCTTGGCTCTGTTTTCAGGCTTTAGGAAATCTCACTCCCAAAATCCAGCTTCGAGCCAACAATCCAAAGCATCTGTAATTTGACAACCTGGGAATAATTAGCTCTTGACTGGGAAAATTCATGTGAGTGGCCCCTTAAGTTGGGACAATAACCTTGAAAGTCAAAGAAAATTTTGTTACTGTAGTTGCCAAGTTGTTGTCTGTAGATGTCAATGTATATGTGGAAACAATGGTGGACAAAAAGAAAAGTTCGATTGACAACTTTTTATTAGTTCACATATTTCATATACATTTTTTTCTTACATGTAATCGTAATTATAGTATTAGGGTGTAACCTTGCTGTCCACACAGAGGCCTTTTCCACCAACATAGAACCAACCTCCTGTAACCACATTTGAACCTTTCTGTGCATTTCAACAAAAATAAACTGGTGTAGAACCCAAAAAGTTGGTTTCCAGTTGGAACAAAAAAAATCTGATTTTCATTGGGTGTGTCATATTACACAGGTTGTTGTGCATTGTGCAACACCATCTGTTAATCAGCATCTGGTATCTGGTAACAATAGTTCCACCCAAAACTAGAGGAAATGCAGGCTCGTTCACTACATAGCACCAAGGTTCCAAGGATCGTGAATGGAATTGGTTCAAGAACCAGAGCTAATTTGGTGGAAAGAGGCCAACAGAGTGGAGTAGCCCTACCCTGCCATACCCTTAGTAGCATCCTCATATGACTTAAAAGCTATTGAACACACCAAAGTTGAAATAACTTCCAAATGACTTCCAACCTTGGGAACTAGAACCATCAAAGAAGCATGTGAATGCACACTGGGCCTTTTTTCGCTAAATAAGTGGTTCTTGAACCACTTCTGTTCAAGATTCTTGGATTCTCTGTACTATCTAGTGAACCAGCTTGCATTTCCACCAGTTTTGAGTGGAACAATTGTAATCGAAAATGTCATCAAGAGAGGGTGTTGCACAACGCACAACAACATGTAGAATATGACCCACCCACTTTGGTTCCTGTGGAAAACCTGCTATTTTACCTGCTATTTTTTGGCTTCAGCCAGGAACAAACTTTTCAGAACCAGTCTACTTTTGGTGGAAATGCTCAGAGCAGTTTAAAAGTAGATGCTTGAACCGGAATGAGGCTGGAAAAGGCCTGCATGAGACTAAACAATCAGCTATCTTTCTCCAGAATCACTTTCTGCACCTTTAAACAAAAGCTCTCTCTTTGGTAAAAGCTAATTTCCGACAAGAACAGAAGATCTCTGGTGGTGCACGACTCACTGACGTGCATTTAGTTCTCAAAACGCTGACAAGACTCAAGACAGAGTTCGTCACAAAATTTGCTTGATGGGATGTGCTTGAGATCAAAGATTTGTGTAGGTTTCCCCCGAATCTGTCAAAGAGCAACAAAGGCTTTTTGTTGTCGTCCTTACATACAATATGTCAAATCTTTTCATTGCGGAAGAAAACCAGTTCAAACTGCTTTTGTTGTCGAGACATCTTTTGTTGTTCAAACTGGGAGGTTTTGCTGATTGGCACTACCCACTCTGAAGAACTTTCCCAGGATAATGCAGTATTCAGGAGCCAACGTAGACTCAACTCTAAATGTATTCTCTTTGAATAGTGCTCCCCCTCTCTTCTGCCCTACCTCAATCTCTTTCTTCACTTTCATCGTCTACAGATCCCTTCCGCAATCATTGTCTTGGCCGCCTTTAAAAGCACACTCAAACCTTCTGAATCGAAGGCTTGGGAGCCAAGACAGTCTAGTTTTACGGCGCTGCAAGGCAGCATCAGAATCAGCATATTTTCATCTCCAGTACAGTACATGCATCATATCACACCCCATAGACACACAGAGAGAGATTTAGAGATTCAAATCTGAGGATAAATTTAATTCACACTATCTTTATGAGATCTGATTTCATGCTTGGCAGGTCTGTGTGCACCACAGATGATAACATTGCAGTAATCATGCAAGTCCAATTTTCCCCGAGAATACAACCCTGGGTTTCACGTTGTATGCATGTTTCAATCCATAAGATATAAAGTAAGCATAAAATGTGTGATTGCTTTAAGCTTTTATCATAGGCCAACTGTTGAGGCAAGGGCAATGGGAGTCACCTTGGATTGTTGCAATAATACTCTACTGAGCATGTGATACATGTTGTTTAGTCACAACTGTGAAAATACTTGCATCTCTGCTTGAGCCTCCCAGTGTTGCTCACAACAGCATTTTATTCAGTTGAGTACAAGGGTATGAGATCCTTGGTGTGAATACACATGGTGTGAATTAAGTGTCCTTGAGCCAAACAGTGAACAGCTACTGTATAAGCTGGGTTGATGCTCTATAGCTGACCCTGACCTTTTGGTCAATTTGGGAATCGAGTATCCGACACATAACTGTTCATGTACATGTGTTCATGTATCATCATTTATCATTTAGCTAAGTCCCGAGAAAACAGGGTCAAATATATTATGTGTTTGGGAACATTCTGCAAACTAGATGAGCAAAGTGCAAAGACGCCAATAAGAGCCACAAGCTCAAAATGTTGTATATTAAGCATAGATATGTACATACAGGGAGTGGACATGAACATGAACACTGGGGCAATCTGTGGCAATCCACAGAGCTCTGGGCCAGTGACCCTAAAGACTTGACTTGAGTGAAGAAATGTTTAAGGTTAGGGAAAGATTGAGGTCATGTTTAAAAGAAAACAAAAAGAAATGGTAAGTCACCTGCTTTGCTGACCCATCAGTCAACCCACACCTCATCCTGAAGAGGGTCCACCGGACGTTTTGGTCAAGTCAACATGAATATATGTAAATTAGTGGATAAAATGTCATGTCATTTTGGTAGGCAACGCTTGGACCAAAAAGACTTCCAATCTGCCTACGGAGATGCAACTTGAACTTGTCTCAAATTACTTTACACTTGACTTGGATGTGACCCAAAACACTCAGAACAGCTTTGGCAATCCAATACAAAGTCAAAGTTCAACTTTTGTTGGAACTGAGTCAGATAGCCCGGCATTACCAGACTAATTCACGAATGTGAATCAGGCCGGGACCTCTAAGTTCATTTTCAATTTACCCGAGGCATTATCAAAAGCGCACAGATGAAAAAGTCTCTGGACACAACTGGATAAACCTATAAACAATCAGAGTAACAAAGCGTGACCTAAAACCAATCATACCAATGAAACAAACAGTACCATCCAAAAGTTTTGACACACTTCTCATTCAATGTTTTTTATTTCTTTATTTTTAATGAAAGCTATGATCAGCAAAAGGTGGCTACTTTTTTGCAAAAAACTTTTGCACACTTGCAGGTTGACAACAGGACAGGACCATGGGTTGACAATAAAAAGCAAAAAGACTGTCAAACACTGTTGTGACACCTGGTCCCAGTCTTTCTCATATTACAGCTAAACTGTGCATTAAAATATGTTTCAGAAAACATTTAAGGTAAGAAATGGGCAATTCAGTAACAGAATCTTGATTCGTATTTAATCAACACTGCCTAGTTTGACAGTTTGATCTGAGTTTTGGGAGCCTATGGAACTGCACTGGACAGACCTGCTGACTGCTCGCAGTTGGATAGACCTGTGGCACGCCTCTGTCAGTCATCCTGTAGAATCTGACCCATATGAAATAAACGGCTGTGACTGACTGTGACTGTGGCTGACTCTATCTGAATGGAAAAAGGGTATCTGATGTATCTGCGACGGCAAATGAAAACATGAGCTTGTCATATTCAAAATGGTGTTGATTCAAGAAAACGCTGAGTCTGAAGTTTGTGTGGTTTTTGCATTGAATTATAGTGTTCACTGTCCATAATCTTTTATGTGCTTTGAATATATACTTTTTCAGACAAGGAGGTGAGAAGCATACTTTATGTTCCAAACTACTACAAGGAGTTAGATATTTTAAAATCATACACATAACAGCTTTAAGTAGAAGACTTGTTGATTAAATTCATTTGTCATACCTTTCAAACACCTTTTTTCTTTTAAAACAGCAAACATAGTATCACAGTAGGGTGTACAGATCATTAGCTGTAGATGAGGAAATACTGTAGGTTGAAAGTAACCTTTTTCTATTTGGCAAAAATCTGTTAGAAAGTTGTGTAGTTGCATCTACAGAGCTCTCTGCTGAATGTCCTTGGCTTAGTTTTCTCAAGTCATGCTGGTACATTCCTTTAAGTGCATGTTTGTGTGTGTGTGCGCGCGCAAAAGTGTGTGTTGATTCTATGCTCTACATTTTTGCATTCGTGTTCCTGCATGGCTGCGCCTCCATCCTGACATTCCCACACAGTGCTGGGTAGTGAGAAGCGGAGTCTCGGGAGACATCTTGTTGAATTCACACCATCTGAAAGACGAGGAGGAAAAGAGCTGGCTTAACGCTCAGAAGTACTTGACGTCTCTGGCGTCAGCTCTGGTATCAGCCCTCCTTCTTATACTGACTTATTGTGGCAAGGCAAATCCAACCTACCAGGATATGGATAAAGAACTGTCAAGTCTGTGTGCTTCACATCCTCGCCATACCAAAGCCAGAAGGAGTCTGAGCTAGTCTGGCTCTTCAGATGTGAGAGATGTGAGTTTATTTAATGCTTAACAATCACCAGGAGCAGATTGAAACCCTTTGAATCCTAGATCAAGTTTTTTACTTTATGATATTAGAAATAATATTGCTTGCTGTGTATTAAGCTCTGGCTTCAGAGGCACAGACTACTTTGAGTTTAATTGGCGTGTGTCTGGGTTGAAGGAAATGGCAACATTCACATCTAGACTACCCATTAAAAACAACAAAAGAAGTCTGTCTTTGACAGCAGGTCTCTTTGAAACCAGATGAAAAGAGTCCATCTTACACATTAATAGTGTTCACCATTGCCTCCCTTACTAGACTTTGTGTATTTGTTTGTTCTTACACGCGAGATGCTGTACTGGATTACAATTAGTAACATAATCCAAGCTGCTGCTACAGTATGACTGTAATTACACACAGATTGTGCAAATTTAAAGAAAGTCAGGGAGCGGATTCGCCCTACGCTTTCATGTATGAAAACCAGGCTCTCAGAGCGATAGTAAATGCAGGCACACTAAGTGTTTTTGTTACCATGGGGTAATTTCTCTTGTTTCATGTTAAAACAAAATTAGTTGTAGTTCATGAATTTTGAAGAATGAGAAATTAACTTGGTTTTATTTTTAAAAAGTTAGCGTCCAGCCTGCCTTAAAATTTTAAGTTGACTGAATTTTCAAACATTTGTGCCTGTAATGTGCAATGTGGATTGTGTGCAGTTTATTATATTGTTTGTTTTACAGCACCTGTGGAGGCATGTTTGTGCACAGCATGTGAGTCCAAGACAAATTTCCCTGTGGGGACAATAAATCAAATCGTATCGTATCGTATCGTATCGTATCGTATCGTATCGTACAGCAACCAAAAGCAGTGCTGTAATTAATAACTAACTTTTCACTACAGCCTTATTGATAAGCAATAGTAACACAGATAAACACAGGTGTTACCAGTGATACTAATTAAGGTCTCATTCCATTAAGTGTTTACACGTATAATTATTATTATTGTCCATTTTAAATGAACCGAACTCAGTCCTCTTAAAGTGGACCAACCAAAAAGGATACTTTTTATGTTCATATTGTATGTTTGTTTGAAAGATGACTCAGTTCTCTGTCTGGTCCACTTCAGTTCTTTCTGTTCGCACTATATATGTTATTTTTTTTCTCTGAAGCACAGGCACTTCCACACAGAACACTGTCCAGTTTGTCATACAAGGCATATGTATCTTTTATGTCTGTGGATTTCCCCCATTTTCTCATTTTATTGTGCGCTTTTTTGTTTGTTTGTTTGCTTGTTTTTTACTTTGGCATGGCAATACAGTGCTATCCTAATGAAGCCCTGCTTGCTTTCATATCAACTGAGAAAACCTTAGTGCTTCTGTGTGTTGTATATAGGTGCTGCTTGATGCTTTCCATATCTGGAGAAGTGCAGTGTAGTTTCTTCTTTAGACTAAACTGCTCCTCATCCAGCCTTGCTAGTGTTATCAGTGGCAAAGGTTCCATCTAGTTGTTTTTTAGTTTTGTGGGTCCCAGTGCAACAGCTTGTGATCTGTTTTTGGCAAGCCTAAAGGGCTAAAATACAATAGCAAAGGGTGAGGCAAACCTGGAGTGCTTCAAGTTCACAATGCATGCAGGTTAGAAGAACATGAATGGAACAGAATCTTAATTAGTATCATCGGTAACACCTGTGTTTATCCTTATATTTCAAATCCAAATGGCTGCTGCGGCCTGTTACTGAATGCAAGTTTTACCAGCTGCACATATTGTGTCACCTCACTGGAATGCCTTACTAAATGTTATCAGCATTGCTGGTTCCGTTTGCACTTTTCCTGCCATGACAAGTCAAAATATCTGCTGTGAAAAGGGCTATAGTTCAGAATATCATGACGTAAACATAAAAGGAAGAACAGGAGGGGCTGTTGTAGCCCCTCGGCAGGGACACCACAGCTTCACACTCAGTCCTATCTGAGACTGAGGCCCTGTTGAGAGCAGCACAGCAAAGGGTAGAGGATCATGAGAAGATGGGGAATGAAAAACAATATGGTGCATAGAGCAAATAGTGAAGATGAGAGAATCAGAAACAGTGGAGACAGGGCAAGGTAGCCACCTCTGAAAAAAAATGTCTTATTCTGAACTCTGAGGTGTCCTTGTAGGGTTCTTTTAAGCATTTTGTTTGCTGTCTGCGAGGCCAGATGTAAACACCAGTGACATTGGCAAGGTCTGCGGTGACCAAAGCGTGGTCATAGAGCATCAAAGTTTGTGGCTCTCAGTCGCAGAAATGAGTCAACATTTCTGAGACATGAGTTGCCTCACAGAATTCCAAATTCTTTGTTTACCGGGCAGGTTTTCATCTGTCACTGATGTCCAAAAATGGAGCAGCAGCCCATTCAGAGACTTTGAACGTGTGTCAGGCCCTGCTCCTTTTTGGGGGGGAAAACAAACACTTTAATTTGACTGGTGGTCAATACAAATTCAGAGGTCTTTGCCAGTTTAAATGCAGAAAATAAGAAAACCATATCACTTCTTAGCTATTATGAGATGTCTTTGCTGATCAATGGCTGGCATTGTTATATAGAAAAAAACAAATGAAGAAATAGGGGTCCTTTCTGTCTGCCTCCATCAAACTGGAAGAACTTGGCATATACAGCTACCTTATTGAATCTTCAGGTAATATATTTCAGACATCTGTCACTTTTTATATAATTGTATATTGTACATCAACACCAATTTTGTACTGGTGAAGCAAACTCCACAAACTAAAGGCAAGTGTTTTAAGGTATTGCCATTTTTTTTTCAAAGTGAAACTGTAGTTACACCATCACTAATACTCTTTTGTGATTCCCATTTATCTACCGACACAATCGGCACACATTTAATTTTCTCAATGACATTGTTAACTCACCTGTGTTTGCCACAGACACACATAATAACTAACCGGTCACTTTAACAACGCTTTGTTTTCACCCAAAGGGGTGTGTGTGACGGTTCTCAAGACAGGAACGTGACGTGTGGTTAGTCTCATCACATTCTTCATGTTTTGGTTGCACTTGCTCAGTTGTACTTCCCCTGTAGGAGGAGCTCAGGAAAGAGGGGAAGACAATAAAATATTGCTACTGTAGATGGTGGCAGCAGTTCCTCAGGAAAGTTCTGTCTGTATTCTGAGCTTGTTTCACAGCCAGTCTGATGGTCTTTGTTGCTGCATGACAAACTGACATCTCAGCAGGCGGGCTACACTAGATGATGTAGGACTGTTGCCAATGGAAATTTTGTATTCCCAACATGTTTTCCATCTTACTTTCAGACTGTAACCTGTGTAGAAATGTGTGTTCTTTTTGTGCGTACATTTATTCGGCTAAACGCGACTGCTGAGAGCCTGCTAGAATCAGTGTCAGCCCCTTTTGGAATGGTTCACCTGTCCACAGGCTAATTACAGTTTCCTCTTTCAGAGCCGAAAAGTGGCAGTGTCATTTACACCCAGTATTTCCAGGTTCCCGGCGCACAGTAGGGTGTTGGCAGTTTGCTACTGATACCCCTCTCCTGTCGGCTTCTATTGAAACACACGTATAGGCAGAGGTTAATTAGCTGCAGGTGTGTCTCATTGACCAGCTGGGCTGCTCCTGGCTGGCTCGCATCTCGACCAGCGCTCAGTCTCTGCCCGGCTCGCCGTGGCGACACAGAACATTGGAGCACACAGCCTGTTTAATCAGCTTCAAGAATCACAGACGTATCACTGAACAGCTTTATCATGGCTGCTATTCCTGTGAGCTGCAGCTGGTGCAGGTGAGAACTAGATAAGACACTAACACGCAGTGTGCTGCTGGGTGCACATATGTGGCCACATGTGGTTTCGTGAGTATTGCTGTCAAATCTTCAACCATATCATGGGACACAAGAAACTGAATTGATGATCAGATCACAAGCGGACAGCTCCCTGTGCCGCATTTTTTCTGGCAGAAAAGCACTGGGAGGTCACTGAGAAGCACTGGGATGAAGCACTTGTGCTGTAAGAGAGGGGAAAAAAAACTTAGCATTAGCACAATCACTAGCAACTTTCAATTTCTGGCTGATTTGCTCCCAGAAATGGCCTTTTCTGTCTCTGTTGTCATAGTTTCTGTCTAACATATATAGCTCAAGATAGACCAACTTGGTTTTCTTGTCTACCAGGATGACAAGTCTGATGATTGGCTGTCTGAAAAGGAGCGACAGTGATAACACCGGCGCCTTTCTGAAGAGTTCAGAGATTTCAGCTAATAGTGGTCAGAGAAGCCGCACAAGAAAAAATAACAGCACTCCAAAAGAAGTCTCTGGACAAAACACTTTCTCTGGGCGGCTTCATGCTGCCACATACACTTCCTCCACATTGGGTACAATTGAAAAGATGCTGGCGCTCAGAGAAATAAAAATAAAAACGCAATGTTGACACAAGCCTGAATTATTTCAGTTCACACCTGTCGCTACAAAGCATCTCCATGTGCGTCTTGAGTGACAAATTGTGATCGGATCTCACTTCCCCGCTCTACGTGCAAATAAACACATAGGTACCAGCTGACTACCAGGCCACATCCCAACACACTACAAACCAACACATGGTTCTTTACACAAAGAGAGAAATCACTTCCTGTCTAATATTTGCTTAATTTACAAGAAGGAACAAATAATTAAGAATGTGTAGAATTTCACAACGTTTATAAAGTTTACTGTGACTCAGAAACTCACAAAATTGCGTGACTTTTGACAAAGTTTGGGGACTTCCTTACACAGAGGACGTCAGTTGAGTAGGCAGTCCTTCAATGTGGCCTAGGACACATGCGTACACACTGCTAAAGGAATGAGGCCATATGCAGCCCGTAGTCTCAGCAATCGGATCTTAACACAAATCCTCAATGTGTCTTGGGGGCATTCACACCTGTATTTAGAGCTGTCCAGCTGTGATCCGATCACCCAAGATGCGTGTTAATAGTAAATGTAAACAGGGCCTAGGTCAAATCAAAATTAATCACATGCATTTTTTTTTTTTTTGTCTTGCATTAGCAGCATCAATAATAGCTGTAATCTGTATCCCTCTGCCTGCAGCAACAGAATCTATTCTGCATTCATGTCTTTTTAAATGGACAAAAACACATGAAGGTACTGTATATTGTCCTCTGAAATTATATTCCTCCCTCTGCAGGTGAACTCGGTGGCAAACGCAAAATCGACTATCGCAATGGAGCTTAATGGATCCTGATTGCTGAGGCCAATTTACCTTCCGCCCGTCTATTGCTGTGGACAGGGATAGCAAGCAATCAGAAAAAAGAGAGGGGGAGAAACGAACGGAAATTCATATTGATTGCAGCAATTCATCCGGCCTGCACTCCTGAGTGACTCGGCTTTCTGAAATTATTTACACAAGAGAGTTGCAAATGTTTTGGATTGAATATTAAAAACAATAACTTTGTCATTCATTCCTCTCGGTGTTTCTCTTATTCATCGTCCTGTTTTCCATCGAGCATCTGATCAAGACTTTCGGCTGTGCCCACATCCAGACCCTAATGGATTTGGAAGGCCCAATTTAAAGTGAAGTATGGGCCTTGTCAGCTGGTGCTTAGTGAAGAATATGGCAGTGGGATGCAGATTATCCCAGAGCGGTGCAGGCTGGTGTGCCCGCTGCTTGCACCCACCCTCCAGTCACAGGTCATTAATAACTGGGCAAGGGTGGGAGACAAGGCAAGGCAATTCTCCTGCCTCGTCTCACAGAAGCACATTGCTTGCTTCCTCTCATGCTATCTGCCCATTCTTCATGTTTGTCTGACTTCTTGTTCCCTTTTCTCCCCATCTGATCCCTGAAGCATCTCTCCTTTGTACCTTTTTTCCATTTATTTATTATTAAGCTAGGGTCATGGCTCTGCTAGCTCAGTAGCACTCTGAGTTAGATCCTTAACTCTTTGGAGAGAGACACAAGTAACATGCCAATTCCCTTAATGGCACCACGTTTCAAACTCGTTCTCACTTCCAACACAACAGTACAGTAGCTTGGTCAATGCCCTTATACTTCAAAGTCTGACACTGTGGGTACCTCTGCAGAATCACTTCTGGAGGTGCCACTCTTGTAGTATGTTTCAGTGTGCTGTTGACATGGTATAAAGAGCAAGAAAGTTCACATTTTGAAGAGGCGGGGAGGATGAATGGGTCAAACAAATGCAGGACTTTTACTGAGGAGACTGGGGTTCGCAGGAACCCAATGGTCAACCACTACTTCTTCTAAGACGTTATAAAACTGACCTAACTATATATTATTATTATATTATTATATTATAAGTAACATACTTATTTTAACCCAAACAGTGATCTTTTCCCTAAGCTACCCAAGTACTTTTGTTTCATAAACCTAACGAAGTAGCTTTGTTGCCGAAACTTATCCAAGTAGTTTTTTGTGGCTTTATTTTGAAAGCCTGTCCAGACTTTACATATTCATTACTTCTAACTTACGCAAAAGTGATACTTATGTACAGCATCACAGTTTGCAGCACTGGAATCAAGGAAAAAGTCTGAAGCAATGGTAGTTTCTGACGATGGTGGCACAGCTATACATTTTTATTTTCCCATGTACTGCATACGCAAAACATTTTGTTCGAAATTTTAATGATACGTAGCATTTCCGTGTTAAATGTCTGATAAGGATTAGACCTGTGATGTGTAGTTTTGTTGAGCTGTTTACTTACATTATCCTAAAGGTTTCCAACATTGCTCAAGCTCAGAGAGATTTGAAATTTTATTCAAGGTAACCGTGTGTTTCATTTGGTCATCAGTAGCATTCAGGAAACACATGGAACACCTCGGAGGTTCATAGTCGGAGCTGGGAATGGTGTCATACCTGAGTTGATTGTGTTCCGGTACAACACAAAGCTTTTTTGTGTTTGATAACAATGCATTACGTGGTATTTTATGCATACAATTGCCATAGCAACATGTCCAAGGAGGAAACTTGGACAGTAGTGGGTGTACAACTGATATCTTGAGACACAAGTTCAAATGGAATGCACCATAAGTCTTTTATTATTGTATTAATGTGAAAAAGACCCGTAGCTGCAGACTGTATATTGTATTTGTATTTGTATTTATTTGTTTATTTGGATGGGACAGTGCACATGCGCTTAAGCGACAGAATTCTGTCAAATGTTAAAACAATAGGCCTTTTTTTCACAGCAGCCATTTTGACATGAAATAATAGTGTAAAAACAGGTGTTACCTGTGATACTAATAAAGATTCTGTTCCACTCAGGTCAAACAGAGTCAGAGTGCCAGGGCTTTAATTAGTAACATTAGTCCTTTCATATCAATATGGCTGCTATGAAAATGAACTATATGGTCATATTATCACTTTATGAGACCATTGAAAGTCTTAAAACAATATTATTAACAGTAATAGCTTCTTGCTGCACTGAGAGGCAACAAAATGTAGAAAACGAGTGTCCCCCTACATACATTTCAGGTTTATGTGCTGTAAACGTCTGGTGTTTGCAGTATACATTTGTGATTCACACACACGACTTTAGCGATTTAAGTAACTGTCTCATCCAATGACAGCCCTCCTAATACCAGCCCCAGTGAGTTAAACGATTATGACAACTTGCCATGAACGCAGGTGGAAAACGTGCTAATGGCCGGCAGACCTCTGTGACGGAGCAGTTGGATGAGAGAGACAGTGGAGCAAAATGACTTAAAATTGCCCCGTCCAAATGGCTTTTTAATGCTCCTTCTCCAAAGCTTTACCAGTTGACAACTGAGGACGGTGTCATTGTCCATCAAGTGATAGCAGTGCAAGTGATAGGAGTTTCATTAAGTACCATCTTGGTATAAATCATCTCCGTTCAGATAGAAGCATCCAGAGTGTCCAACGATTTAGTCTTCCTCTCTCTGTCGCCGTTTTAAAAAAAATATTTCTTCCCATCACATACACACACACACACACTTGTCTTTTATTGCTTCTCACTGCCTATTGATTCATATTTTCTCTCTAAATTTAATGATTCATCAATAGCATGAATTATTACTAACTGCACTTCACGTTGTGTAACACAGAAGTATCCATATTGACCAGACAAGGCTTGAATTATGCACTAAGAATAATTAATGCAAAGATCAATCTGCACTTCTCTGTTTGTGATATTAAAGAGAGAATAAGGGAACATTAAACCTCAAAATGATAATAAAAGAACTGCTTATGCATGCAGCCTTTTATAGATTATAATATAAGTAAGTAATTAATAGTCTGCATTTTAAAATTCATCATTAACTAAGTCCTTCTCTTTTTCTGATTTATATTTAGAGGTTTAAGTAAAAACAGAACTA
>JAJHUR010075207.1:25182-81644 GCA_027495735.1 Lutjanus campechanus | reverse complement strand
TACAACAGCTGGCACGGGTAATTTGCAGATTCGATGTGTGCATTTATGTACAAGGAACAGTTGCACAACTTCATTGATTAATTAATTCTGTTTCCTGTGGAGAGTTTCTTCTGTCACATCAACAGCTTTTAGTTTTTCAATTTTAAAAATTATTATTAATATTTGGTGCAGTGGCATTACTGTGCACATGGACACATTTAAAAGTATTGAAAGCATCTTCTTACATACCATAAAGAAATCATCTGGGAAGCTCGCCCCGCTCAATATGGTTAAAAAGTTAATACAGCCATACAGGGATCTGTAGAGGGTGCAGGTCTCTAACGTTCAGGTGGGTGGGGGATGGATAATATGTACATGCAGATTTGAATGAACTCTGAGCCCATCCATGCATAAGACTGTACTTCAGTCAAAGTTTAACATTCAGATCAGTCCTTTCAGTGCAGCAGTGACCTCACAGGCAAGTGCAGAGTGCACATCAGTATTGTTTTCCCATGATAAATGATCTAATCTTGAGAAAACAAGAAAAAAAAGCCTTTTGTTTTTTCCAAGATAACAAGATAAATTAACCCATTATCATAAGACAACGAGCTTTAGATGATGAGAACTTGCAATCTTAAGATAACAGCATTAAAAAACAAAACAAAAAACAAAACATACATGTACGATCGTTCTTGGATTCTGTAGGATACAAGATGTACTGCACCCAGAGAAGCTGACAACGTGTTTTCTAACAACGCAGGCCCTTGAATGTCAGTCAATCCAGTGGCAGACTGAGGTTGTCTGAGGGGCAGGGCCAAAACAAATAAAAAAGGGCACAGACACTTAGAAAGTCATGATGAATTTATGATGGAAACAAATCCAAATGCTTTTCTAGTATGTAGGGCAGCCTATATGGTACTGCATCACATTGTCTCCACAGGGCAGCTAAGAGGGCACTGCATTTTCTCCATTTTAAGGGCACCCATTAGTGCACTGAATCATGTTTTCTTGCACATCGGGCCACCGTAGAGGGCACATTATCATGTTTTATCTACCATAGGGCCATCCAAGAGGTCACTTTTGCTGCGTTTATTGCAACCCGTGGTGTCAAAGAAGTGTTTATACACCACTGAACACAGTTACGCTGACAGATAACAGCCTAAATGTAAGAGTCTGACTATGTAATTGTTTGAACTCCAGTCAATCGAGGAAAGTGAGAAGCCATTACTGTCCACTAAAGCGGATGCAATGGCAATAATCTGTAATAGCCGCCCCTCCTCTGTAATTTCCTCATTTGTTTCAATGAGAAAATTAGTGAGCTGAAACAACCTGTGAAGTTATGTTCATTTCTGCTTTTCCCACAAAGGTTACATTATCTGTCACAGCCTGCGGACTTGTATTTATTACAAATCTCCATGATATTGATTTTTGCAATATAACACTTAATCTAATAAATTCTAAAGGAGACGAGGGTTTCTTTTCTTGCAGACAAGATATTACTATACATGACTGTATTCACAGGCATAGGAACACACAGTCACATCCCTTCATCATGAGCAAATGTAAGTACACCGACACACAAACATGCCTAATGTGCACATTGGGCTGCAGGGTTCATAAGCTGCTGCACACTCATCTGCACATGTCACAGTCGGTCATGCACTCATGTAAACTTGTTCCCTGCCCTCCATGACTGTTCCAGCTGCTCGTCTCCATATGGCAACCAAGGCCGCTCGCTGAATGACTGCGCCGTCACACATCTCCTCAGCAACTGTCTGTCTGTTTATCACCACACAGCACATTTTCCTTGAGAAAAACGCCTTCAGAAAACAACTTTCAATGAAAAAGCTTTAAGATACATTCTACATTTGTTCCCATCCTTCCATCAGACCAATTTGCACCTGCATGAGTGGACCTCTAATAATGTCTTCCTTAGTCAGAGAGTCTTGTCTCTGGATGTAAAGCTCCATAGGGGATGAGTTGGAAAAATATAAAAGGTAACTGGGACAGCACCCAGGATGATTTGCAGTGAGTAAGACACAACCTATATGCAGTAATATATAGTATGAAACTCATTTTGATGTTCAGTTCAGAGGAGCACATGCTCGAGGGTAAAATTTTCTGTTATTTCCACTTATTGTTTTACACTTTCTTGACTGGACTGTTGAAGTAATATAATAAAAGGATGTACATTATATTTTTTGCCTTGAGCGTTTGCTTCCTCTGGATCTTATTACCCAGTCATTAGATGACAGGAAAAAAGACTGTTAGGTAGACAGGACTTCATTGTGAAGTCTCTGGTGTTTATCTGTCATCTTCTTACATATTGACTCGATCGTCTCAGGCGATAACGTTTGAGTGAAGTGTTTGGCTAAGTGAGTTTTTAATTTTTTTTAGGGAACTGTCTGCAACCCACTTTTGTCAGGCTCTCTAATTACTCCCGCAGATACGGGCTGTGCAAAGAAATGAAATGAGCAAACAGTACACAAACACTAGTTTTTTAGAATCAAAATTTGAATTCACATGTCCTCATCTCCTTTTTCAGACACCCCTCCCTCATCTACAACTTAAGTGTTTGTTATTTGGATGCTGTGTCCTCTCCTATCTGTCACTCTCCTTTCCCTAGCGCTTCTGGCGTCACAACAGCTGTTGAATTTCTTTCTTCAGTGTTGCTATCAGCTCTTTCCTTTTCATTTCTAACATAAAAGCTTGCTAGCATTTCCATTTTGTTCATGGGCCCGTGAGTCATGCAATGTATTGGGGTAGCTCATCTCAATGAGCGAAAATACTGAAGAAGCAGAGTCGACAAGTGCAGCGAGGAGCTCGAGTCCTTTTCTTTCCAATCGGTACACGATGACCATGACCTTGCGGTTACATGCATGGATGAGACCCAGAGAAAAGAAGACCTACAAGTTCTCTGAATGTTTCTTTTATTCTGCTCGCTTGTGTTTGGCATCATTATACTCTTACAGGAGGTGCAGTTAATTATCCCATATAATTATATGTGTTTTGACAATCTAAAAAGGCACAGAGAATTGCAGTATCTACAAACACAACAATGTTCTTGTTTCACTTCAGTTTTCTTGAGCAACTTTTATAGATTAACAAAGTGACTATTTGCACCCAGGTGAGAATAGTCACATAGACGCAATTTGGCTATTTACATCCAGCCTCCTAGTTTAGCTATAAAAAATGGCAAAGTCTCTGTAAAGAGACAGTTGTGGTGGATTAATGGGGTAAACACAGCTCTCCACTAGGACACAAAGTTGGAGCCCTGTTTGAAGCTGACATCAGTGTTGATGTTCATTTTTATACTTCGTTTACTCACCGTTTTCAGGTTTTTTAATTAGTTATTTTCAGTTTTCAGGGGGATCAAAAAAACTACTTGGTGAGGTTTAGGAAAAGATCATGGTTTGTTTCTATCATGCAGGTGTAAACAGCCACATTGGATATTTACACCCCAGGTGCAAACAACATTGTTGGTTATGGACACCTGAGTGCTTGTCTCCCCCATTGGCTATATAGACCTGGTTGTAAATAACCGACCACTGTTGGCTACTGACACTTTCATAGTAAGAAGTTTAAGAGACAGGCAGTTGTTACTCTGCTAAGGCGAGTTAGGTTTTAGCAGGACCAGTTTATTTGTGGCCCTTTTCCATACACAGAGCTGGCCAGGCTTGACTCAGTTTCACTCGGCCCGTCAGCCCAGCATGGCAGGGGTTTGCATTTTCATTACAACAGGGTTACTCACTTGAAGGTGTGTCTTTTAACTGAAGACGAGTTCGAGGAAGCTTGAGTTGAGCGGCTGTAAAACAGTGAATAAACCATTCATATACGTCTCTGGGATAGACATGCTGTTTCCTTAATTTCTTCACAATAAAAGTCTCCTGTTGTTTCGTTATTTGAACACTTTTATTAAGAAGCAGCACAAACAGGAAACATTTTCATTTGGGGTTTGACCTCAACACAGCTGAAAATGAATATGGAACAGCAAATCAATGTAGATACCTGAAAGTACAAACAGCAAAAAAAGGGGGGAAACTAGATTTCAAAGCACATAGATTCAGTTAGAAGCTACAAAAGTACTGAGAGTTGAACATAAAGAGACTTTCAGAAACCTCTTTTTCTCTGCTCTCCTACACACACGAGCTCAGAATCACAACACATGCTTGACGAGGGGAGAAAGGAGGGTCGTCATGGGTTACCTGCGGTCGGCGAGACATCACTGCACCCTGCTTGGAGGTGGGTCGGGCTTGCTTTGGCGTCACTCTAGAGTAGGTTCATCTCAGGCGTGGCTTGGCACAGCTCAGCGCGATGAAAATGGTAATGAAATGCAAATCAGCACGGCACAGTTTGACTCAGCATGGCCAAAAGCACCAGTGGAAAAGCCCCACTGGAGTTACTTTTTTCTCTTAATTATGCATACATTCAGCAACCATTTCTGGTAAAGCTGTTTCTAACAACTTCCAAAGCGAGGACATCGTTACCGGGCGAAATACCAGGCTTTGGGAAGTCCCATTTATTCTCCTGTGGATCAGCATTTCATTAATGTTATCCCTGCTAAGTCAACACACCTGTAGGCATAATTGACTTAGTGGCTTCTTCTTCTTTGCATTTGATGGCAGATTGCAACCATTGTTTGGATGTTCCTGCCATCACCTTCTTTACCAGAGGCACCGTATGTCCATAAGTCACGTTCTGGTGGTTTATATCACATCATTGTTTTGGTGCTTCGTTTGTTCTGTGTGATGTTCTGTGTGATTTGTGCACCTTGAGCATGCAGTTTTTGTTGTTATTGTAGTCTTTTTTTTGCATCTTAATGTACTATATTTGTATTTCTAAACCCGTTCATTGTTTTGAGAACATCTTGCCAAAGGGAGGCAGTTTTTATTATTATAATTAAACTGTTTTTATTGGATTTTGCACTTAATGGAACAGATGGACCAAGGCACATGAGTATATGCAACAAAGTAATGCAGCTATATGTATGGAAGCTGGATGGAATTGGCTATAAAGACAGAATCTATAATAAATTGTCTATAGTTTTACAGTATAAGTGACTCCTTAGAGAAAACCTTCCCATCAGTGTTTGTCATCTGTGTGCAACCAGGCCGACTGGTGCACTGATGTCATTTGTTCTTGTCAGAGCCATTGTGGACGCTTTTGTGGTCAGCTGTTATAGCTGAAGCACCAGCACCCGTCTCCGACATAATTGGTGTGGAGAGAGCACGTAACGACTATGCATTTATAATGAGGGAGATTTTCAGTTCTCACAAACAGCAGGCAGGAGAGGAGAGATATGGCGAGGAGGAGAGGGGAAGAGGAATAAAAGGTGAAATAGGGATTGAAGGGTCTTTTGACAGAGTTGGTCAGAGTGGTGGCTTTAAATTGCAGTGTGTGTGTATGTGTGTGTTTAAATGTGTGTGGCATGAGCTGTTTGCATGAAGGAGTGGGAGTCATTCTTCTCTGGAGGCTCGTGTTTGTTATATGGCCGTGTTAATGCATCCATGCATGTCTGAGCCATGGCATCAATTTAATGGAAACAGAACATGTGTGAGGTTGTGTGTGTGTGTGTGTGTATCTGTGTGTGTGCTGGTGTGGCAGAACTAGAGAGATAGAACTGGAGAGGGGGCATGAGATAAGAATGACGAGAGACATGAAGAACACTACCGAACAAAGACATCAGGCATTTTTTTGAAGATAACACAAAAAAAGCACCAGTAAGTCTATTCAGCAGCCTGCGCTGTGTGTGACAGCTTGCTGGCTCCTCTTTTTGATAGACAGAGAGTTTCACAGATTCCGGACTCGACACTGAAAGAAAGAAAGAAGCAATAGAAAGAGAGGGACAAGTCGGATAAAAAGAGACAGAGACACAGAGAGAACACCAATTTTGTCCCTTCAATAGACGCAAGGGGGAAATAGCATGTTTCCCCTTGTCTATCACTGACTCAAGAGCCATTAGCTTAATTATATAGAGGAACTGAGACTGAGGAGACTGTGTGTGTGTGTGTGTGTGAGGGAGAAAGACAGAGAGATCTAGACACAGTGTATTAGTTTGGAATTAACATGGACAGAGAGATGGAGAGATTTAATTAGATATAATTTTGCTAACATTAAGTTAGACTTGTGTCTCATTTGGGGACACAAACCAGGTCCAGTTAGGGTTAAGACTTACGTTAGGGTTTAAGAAAGGCATGGTTTAAGAATATTTCAGCATTTTGGAAAAGGAGATGAAATTAGATTGGAAGCATGGGAAGACAACTATGCTTGCTCTGGCCAAAATTGAAGCTATACTGACTTATTAACATGTTGTACATTGTATGTTTAATCCGTACAGATCAGAGGGTTGAGGTCTTGGGGGGGCTGCCGTACTGCTAGACAAGAACATCAATATTTGGATAGGGCTGCAAAACCCTCTGCTAAATGTTCAGTGTTAAATTTGGTCCATTATGGCTGTGATTCTGTGGGACACTAAGGGAGTTATGGGCTGGAACTATTTCTTTACGAACATTTTATTCATCCACTCAGCAGCTTTTTGCAGCCTCTCCGGCTATTGTGCAGGTTGCACGATACGACTGCTGAGCGCTGGTTTTGGTCTCTTTACACGATGGTACCAAAACCCACAGTTTAATTGTGACGATAAGAATTCATGAGGCAACAGTCACTCCCCCTGGCTGTTATATGACGTGTAAAAGAGCCAGATCATGACTCCCTGCATTGCAGAATCAAATCAAAGTCTTTACGGCAGCTCTATATATTGGAGCTATGATATGCAGAAGTCGGTACCTGCCACTGAGGAGAACGGAGAGCCTTGCGTCTGGTAGCATGTCCTTGAAAAAGAGGAATAGTTTTTTTTAGCCACCATTCTCCCTGCCTTTTTAAGCATTTATCCCCAAATGATTGGTAGATGGCAAGATCTCCAAAAGAGCGCCTAAGTCAAGTTTGTCGTAGGATTGTCTTAGTTTAGTTTTGTGTGAAACTGCTACATCTCTCGTCTTGCACAACAAACATCTTCTTACCTGAAGTGTTTCATCCAGCAACTCTAGGTCCTTTTATCAGCTGTGAAGAGAAAAAACAAGTCAGACCCGCTTTTGTGTGACGGCATCTCGTTACAAAAACACACAGACATCGTAGCTTCAGCAGCTAACGTTAGCTTCTGGAGGGAGAAAATTATGATGTCGCTTATGCAACTTCTGTCTTTCTAATTACGTATCTTCACATTCTGATACTTAAACGGTTTTACAACAAACTGCAACTTTCTTAACTTGAAAAATTATCTTTTAATATGACAAACATCACATGGGTGATTCATGGTACAATTCAACAAGATCAAAAAATCATTTGTCACTCATCATCGACTACAGTCAATAGGGGCCAGGACTTTATTGTCTGGTATCACAAAGCTAACAATGGATGGAGCCTCTGTGACATCACCCATAGGTTTCTGAGGGGTCATTGTGAAGCTCTCAGTGTGGTGGCTTGGCCATTGCCATCTTGGCAGTGCACGACGCCCTGCTAATCCATAAATGGGCAAAGAGGTGGAGTGTGGGTGGAGGTGAGGAAGCCGAACGAAGCAGCTACCTGGCAGGTAGCCATCTGTGACGGTTCCCACCTGTCACTCCAAGTGGGCACCCCCCGAATTATTCATAACTTTACAGGCCTCTGCACACTAACAGCAATGAGCATAAACAGCTTAAAATTGTGAATAATTTGGAACAGAGATTTCAGCCCAACTGATTTTCATGTTAAGCATAATGCGATTTTGTGAATAAATTATTAAGCTTGAAAAATAAAAAAAACATGCCATGGCACAAAAAAGATGTAATCAACATCCATTGAACATGATCTGGTGCTCCTTTTACTCAATAAAAAGAAGAAAAAACAAAATATGTGGTACACCAAATACTGAGAAAAAGTTTCACTGCTTGGTTCAGGAGCTGAAACTGAACCACAGCCGCTTCATGACATATTTCACTGTTGCAACACGCTTGAAGAAGCAGAGGGGTAATTTTAGAGAGCCAGTTGACCCAGAGCAGCAGTTAGCCATATGTGAGAGGTGATATATGTAAGATATATCATAAACAGTTCCTGTTGTAAACACTGCGCATTTGGTCATTAATATTCTTTGGGGTGGGGGTTAGGGTTAGGCTTAATGCAATGCTGCAATATCACTTGAATGGGAAAATTAGATATAGAAAGCAAACCTGTTTTGTACCAGGCTCAAACATGTTTATTTATGCTGTAAAGTGGGCATTTCAATATGGGCATCTCTAGCTGCAAGTGGTCATTGGTGGAACTGCAGTTTGTTTTTTTCTTTGGCACTGGCTTCTTTTTTCAGGCCCCAAAGGTTTCCACTTTATTTATTACCTGAATATAAAGTAATGAAACGAACACCTTCACTATTTACTGAATTTTATTGACTCTTTCAAAATACAGTAGAATTGCTGTCAAATGCTTTTCACATTACTGTACAAGTTTAAATTATTGTACTGAGTAATTGAGATACAGTGTAATACAGTACCGTATATAAAATACAGCTAAATGTAGTTTCGCTGCTGCATCTCATTGGCTCATTTTTGGCAGTTTGTCAGCAGCTTCAGGGAGAAAATATTTTTCATTGAGAGAAAGACTTTTTCCCCCTCATCATGATTTCAGTCTGTATGCAGCGCCAGCCTCAGGTGGCCAGCTGGAAGCAGACAGGTTACCATGAGGCAAAGTATCATGGGAATTAAGCAAAACAAATAGAAATACTGTAGTTTTATTTATTTATTTTCCTCCTGTGTGTTGCCATGTTTGAGAAGACCCAAAATGAGCAGACTACTTTATTACTATAGGCAAATAATATTAAGAGCATTTGAATAGGAACGACTCTGTCCCAGGCTTTTTGATACATATAAGACGCTGATCACTGTAACTGTGTTTATTGTTAATTATTTCCACTGTATTTAAAGGGACATTTCACCCCAAAATCAAAAACACATGTTTTTCCTCTTACCTGTAGTGTTATTTATCCATCTAGATAGTTTTGGTATGAGTTGCAGAGTTTAGGAGATATCGTCTGTGGAGATGTCTGTCATCTCTTGAATATAATGGAACTAGACAGCACTGGGCTTGTGGTGCTCAAACCATCAAAAAATACATTTTAAAAACTCAACAGCAATCTCTCTTTCCAGAAATCACAACAGGTTACTCAAGATATACTACAGACTTTGTGGTGAGCAGTTTCACATAGGAACTATTTTCTTTCCTACATGAAACTGCTTACAACAAGGTCTGTAGATTATCTTGACTAACCAGATCATTTATATATTATAAATTATCATGTTTTTTTCATATATATTGATTTTTTGGGAGCCTTTGAGCCTCTCAAGTACCATTTAGTCCCATTATATTGGAGAGAAGGCACACATATCTACAGACGATATCTCAAAAACATCTTGATGGATAAACTAATTCCTCCTCCTTTAGAATTAGCAGAATTGATTCTATTAGTGTAAAAGTTGTATAAATATTGGCTTTTAATTTGGTGGGTCCGTTGTTCATAGGGTAAATCCATTGTTGGTTGGACTTTGTTGGCATGAAGAAAAATGTAGAATATTGGGAATTAAAACTATACTGAATTTCACAAGGACTGCTTCTGACTCCTGCATTGTTCTTGTTTTGCAATAATACATAATTCAAGCTTTCATCACTGAAGACAATTGATGCCATTTTTTTTTGCACATGGTTATTTTATTTTATGAAAGAAGGAAAGCAGGGGCGCTTTAAAAGTTCAAACAAATTTTATTCAAACAAAAAATGTTGTACATGTCAGATTTATTATTTACCAAAGGATATTTTTTTCAAGTCAACATCTTTCTTTTTTTTCACATTAAAATATCAGGATAAATGTTATATCATGGATTCTTTATTGTGGGTTTTATCATCCCTTGAGTTTTTGGTATAATTCCACCCCCAGTTGAACATTATCAGCCTTATCCTCTCAGGTTAGTTTAAGTAGGAAAAAAATGAATGCAAGTCAATGCAGTGTCCTCCTACGTGACAAAACAAGTGTGTGTGTCTGTGTGTGTGTGCGCGCAGGGTGATGGTGGGGGGAGTGAGGCAAAACAGTCACATGCACAACAGAATGTCAAGGAATAACTCCCCTCTGCCTCTCTCTCTCCCACTTGAGTCCCTCCATCCTCCATCCCCCTCCTCCTCCTCCTCCTCCTCTTCCTCCTCCAGCATGCCGCTCTCCTCTCTCTTCCCCGTTCTGCTCCTCGTTTTCATCTCAACTTGAACTATCCGTGCATTTAATTTTTAATTATATGCGTAGAGCTCACTCCGTCCCTCCCTGTCTCTCTCTTTGTCTCCCCCCTCCTCCTTCTCCTCCTCTTCTCTGTCTCTCTAGTTTCTCCTCCTCTCCTCTCTTCGCCACCTGTTAGTTAGTCTCCCTCTCCTCTCCGCGCTGGAATCCCCTCTTTTTTTATGAGGAGTTTCACACTTGTGCTATCAGTGAGGTAAGGCAACATTTCTTATTCTTTTATTTTGAAATGCAGACAGGTTGTTCATTTTGTGGTCTAAATGTATTTTTCCTTTTATTTCTCTGCACGAAATACACCTTTTAAAGATCATTATATCTTCACTTTTCTTGTGTGTTTGGCTCATGTGTGCGTGTTTTGCTTTGTTAACTGCAATAGAGAATAAAAAAAACGACAGACGAACACATTAATTCTGCATCATTCTCACACAGCAGGCAAGGTGCAACATGTGTCAGCCTGTTTCTGTCTCATTTTACCTGCTCCTTCACTTTTTTTTCACACCTTCCATCACACACACTTTCGCTCCCACACTTTGAAGTTTACTCATCCCTGTCTGCCAGGGAATAACTTGTCTCTAATTGACAAGCGCTCGCTGTCACTGTGGTTAGATATAAATGATGTGCTGACTGTCAAGCTCTAATGAGTAGCTACAGTGTACTACTATACCATCTGCCTGTCAGCCAGCAGCTTGTTATTTAAAGGTGAACGGAGCCCGCCGCGGGGGCCCATTGTATGTAGGACACAAGAGAAGAAGAAGAACCAGTCAAGGGATAGGCAGCGAGAGATGCTCGCATGCCTACAGGTGGAATAACAGTGACTGATGGAGCGATAATGAGAGAGATAAAGAGGGGAGAAGAAGAGGAGAGGTGGGTTATTAAGGTGGAGATAGGAAGATAGTGGAGGAGGATTGGGGGTGAGGGCGTCCATGCTGTGATGTGACTCTAATTTAAAGTGAAGGAGGAGGAGGGGAAGTCGCATGTTGCACAGAGATATTCCCGACTACCGGCTTCTGGCAGCTTCATCCCTCCCTCTCGAAGCTGGAAGCATATTTAACCTCACAAACGTATGTACAAAGGGGCCATGCAGGAGATACTGTACTGTACTGTGTGTGGTTGCATAACTAATGGCCACAGGGCCACTCTCTTAGAAATAAAGGTTCTTCCTGAAGGGCTGAGGTTCTACACACAGCCATTAGCTTCTGTAGAACCCTTGTTGGAAGAAAGAGTTCTTCAAGGATTGTTGAAAGCACGAGATGTTTCCTCAGTGTAAACAGCTATTGCTAAAATGATGGATGACCACTATATACAATCTATGAGATTCATCTGCAGAATACAGTATGGTTCTTCATAGAAACCTCCAAAGACAAGTGGGTTATAGGTTAAAACCCTTATAAAATTTTAGATGAAAAGTTCTAGATGAAACCCTTGGAACATAAAAGAGTTTGCTGTAAAACACCATGGGTGGGTGGGTTCCACCTTTGGACCATATAAAAGTTTATGGTAAAACACATTGCATGAGTTCTAGATGAAATCTTTGGAACATATAAGAGTTCTTGGTAGAGCACCCTGAGCAGGATCCAGATGAAACCCTTGGAATAAGAGAAGGGTTCTCAGTAGAACATCCTGGGTAGGTTCTTGTTACTACCCTTACATGGTGGAAAAGTTCTGGATAGAAACCCCAAGGTGGGTTCTGGGTGGAACCATTTCACCATAGAAGGGTTCTCTGTAGGACCTCTCATAGGAGGTTTTGGGTGGAACCTTTCACAGACTGATCTAGATATAACCCTTCTAGGTAGAATCTTCTGAAAGTATTCCAAGTGGAACTTTTACAGAAGAGAATCAAAAATGGTTCTCCTGTGGGGACAAGCCAAAGAACCCTATATCATTCTAGGTAGAACCTTTATTTCTAAGAGTGTCGTGTGTGTAGCCGTTGTGGACAAGTTGTGTCATTATTTTGTGGCTTACAGGAATTATGTAAACTTGTTCAACCATGTGCTCCGAGGCTAACACTCATGCTTGTAAACAAGATTTAGCACGTAAAAATCTGTGAAGTGTGGGGTGAAATCTGTACCTTATTATTCCGAGTGTGCACTGCCACACTTCTCAGCAACGAGACGATGATGAAAACAGAAGATGAGAGAGAGATTCCAGCTGGCAGCATCAGAGCGATCAATCATGATCTCCCTGTGAGCTTCTGCTTCCCCGCGAGCTGCACGCCACCAGGCCTCCAGGCTGTACGAGTGCTGCTGCTGCTACTGGTGGTGATGGGGCTGGTGATGGTGCTTCCAGCTCACAGCCACATCTGCCAGGACTGGGAGGCGACTGACTGCGCACATTATATCAACAGACACTCGCGCACAAGCCTGCAACAGCTGCGTAGTGTGTGTGTGTGTGTGTGTGTGTGTGTGTGTGTGTGTGTGTGTGTGTGTGTGTAGAGAGCTGAATTAATGATCTGAGGGAAGTGTATCTGCCTGTATACGTTTGCTGTCATGCTTGTGTGGATGCATTGATATATTTGTGTGTGGGGGGGTGGGTGCTTTGATGGATTATGTATCACTCATAAGATCAATAATTATTATCTCCTCATCTGACTTTATTCATCTTTTAATCATTTCTGGCCATAATCATCATCATCACAGGAAGTTTCATTAACTTCTCTTCACCTTCTCTTTAATCTCTTTGCAATCCACTTAATTTTAGATAATTTCTTTTGCTATTGTTGTGCCAGACCGAGGAGATTTATGGCACAGTAGCTGTGATAAGCTCTGGCTCACCTTTTCTCTCCACTCATCCACCTCACATTTGAAAAAACAAAAATCACAGCCCAGAGCTTTGCCAATGAGTTTATAAACCAACCCAGAGAACAGACGTTCAGCATTGGTTCAGTGAAACTTTTGAAACTATTGAAAGACATTTATTAAATATTCATATTTTGCCAGGGTTTGCAACAGAGACATTTTTTCATCCTCTACAATGTGTAAATGACAGCATATCATCACTTTAGACTCTTACTAAGAAACTGCATCTAAATTTCTCAGTTGAAAGCCAGAAATAGAAGGAGTGATGGTACAGATTTTTTCTTACCGCAGTGACAAAGTAACATATGGCCCGTACGGCTGTTTACCGTGACTGTCTTAATATATATATATATTTTTTAACTTTATTGTAGTTTGCTGTCATAAGTGCAGCGTAACTCCTCTAAGGGATAGGGCAGTGCATAAATGTGTGTGGCTTGCAAGTGAGGTGGAGCAAGCAGCAGGTTGACAGACGGTGCTGTTAGTGGACCAGAGCAGAGCAGTCAGTTGTCAATCTGGCAGTAAATGTACCGTACAGGTTACAGTGTGTCAATTAACAAATGCTGCAGATGGTCAAAACCAAGTCTGTTATTTCCCAACTGCAGGAAAAGTGGCGAGGTTAGCCCTGAAATAAGCTGAGCAGGAGAGGCTAACGTTAAGCTAATGTTAAAGCTAGCTCTGAAGCTCCGGTGTGTTTGTATCCTTTTCAGAAGCTTTGTAATCCCGCCTTGAACTGCAGCATCTTTTTGGAGACGTGGTAAAATAAATCCATAATGATAAATCCAACACTTAATGTCCTCTGTGATAATTACTCAATTTTTCTGTCTTGAAAACATTTGTTGTTGTTGTTAGCATCTTGTTAGCCACCCACTAACAATCTCAAGATGCTTTGGCTTGAGTCTGTCAATCAATCAGAGGCTGTGTTCCTGACCTCCATGCGTTGATCTCAACATGAGATTGACCCTTCAAAACAAAATTTGCAGCGATGACTGGTTGCACATACCTTTGGAATAGACGAAGCTCCAACTGCACATTAGGCTACAGCAAGAAACGCTATTTCTTTATTTTACATTAAGAACCATTATGATGCCCTGGAAGCTCCTTGTTTGCAGCACACAGAATATATACTGTAGTTCATTTTTATGAGATTTTATATGAAACAATCAGTGAGTTGAAATGATGCCTTCATGTAGGCCAGATTTCAACTACCAGTGAAATATGACTTTGGAGAAATGCCTTCAAAATATACAGTATATAACATACTACAACTAAACAAATTATCAAAATTAATTTTTAAAAAGTTGTTTTTTGGTGACACGTTGGTAATCGCATTTAGCTGGTTGAAAAGAGGGCAAAAAAGGACAAAATAACCACATTTGAACTAGAAATCAACATTGAAATCCCGGTTGGTGCTCACTGCGTACATTCATCCACCTCAGGTCTGAAAAACGCAGACACACAGCTTGTCCTGATGTACAGGAGTCCGAGGTTATCTCTGTACTGCTTAATTGAGCAGCGATGAACTCTGACCCGTTGCTCAGCACTTCAGAAGTCATTAACTTTGCTGTTGTGGTCCTTGATGGCCAAAATGTCTGCTGCTGCTGATTTTCGAAAAAGATGTCCATCATGTCCCACTTCAGAGCCAGTGGTCTGTCAAAGTCCTTTCAGTCAGATGAGTTGAGGAAGTTTGCAGGCTGGCACACTGCGGCGTGTTTCTGACGTTTGTTTCATCTCCAGCCAAGGAAAAGCTGGATGAGCTGTGGTGTGTGTTGCCCACTGTTGCGCTCACAGCAGAGAAACTGGACCGTACATGACAAATGACCCTCGCTGCCTGTAATTCTGCTGAAGGTCAACAGTCAGAGGCAGCAATTTCAGAGCCAGGGCGTCATTATTGACTTTGTGCTGATGACTGAAGGGTCTGACATTAATCTGTTTACAGGTTTTGACCCCACAAATAGAAGTGAAGAGAAAATGAGGAATAATTGTGGCACTGAAGACACTTACATAATACAAATACAAATACAGCCATTAGAGCAGCATCTGAACTAAAACCTGCATTCATCATAAAGCAGCAGACATTCTATGGAGCTTAAAACCGCTTTAAAAAAGTAACAAAATCTATTTACCAACACTTTTAGATCTCTCAAACCGTCTCCATTTAAGCTGGAAAGTCAAAATTTGTAAGTTGCTAAATTTAAGGTGTTTATATGCATAAAATATTGCAAACTGCATTATCAAATGCAGTAATTTTTCCAACTTGCTGCACTGGAACATGGTCAATTTAGGTGTGATCTATTATGTCATCATATTTCTTGGCCAGTGCAGTAACTTTTTAGATTAGTGAGTCCTAATTACCTTTCAGACATTAGCGAGGAATCAATCTTCTTATCTAGAGGGATGTCCACACCAAGAACTTAAACCACAACGACGAATATAAATATGTCCATTAAAAATCATTCTAACTCAAGTGGATGATGGAGCCCACACCACAATTATAATCAGGACCGGCACTTCTGCTGCTCTAGGCAAAAACTAATTATGCCAACCCTCCTTTGCAATGCACCATACTGGCAACAACACACAAACATCAATATGCCACACAACTTAGTATGCATGCTATAGTGCCCATAGTGTCAATAATATTAAAGTATGCAGTATGCAATAAGCAGGCATATACAAATAACGCACCTAAAAAGTCTGCATAGTAACTCCAATAACCTGGTTCCAAAGTCTTTACAGCAGAGTTATGAAAGCACATACAGGAATAATAATCCAGTCTCCTCCGCACCACCTTCTCACATTAAATGAGCACATGCACATATCATCAACAACATTACAAACAGGAGAGCAAATCTGAACTGTCAGAAGTGAACTCGGAGGGCCTTCGGTGCTGCAGAGGTCTTAACTGCAGCCTCTGAATCGATTCTCCATGCCAGTTTAGGTTCTATAGACATTGTTGCCTGTCTGTTCAGTCTGTCTTGTTTCATCGTGCTGCGGAAGTAGTTTTTAAAATTAATTTTAACTTTGAGAAACTGCGTTCTCCTGAAGCAACTGAAACAAGAAGGGTGAGAAATATTTAAAATGCTTTAGAAGCAATGGAAGAAAGTTCTTGCCCACCAATACATTTATATGTACATAATTTGAATACATTTTAACAACAAATCCCTCTGTTTTGGAGATAATTTTGGTCTTATAGACATGCTGCATTATTTACTTATCCCCACCCTGCATTTTTTTCACAAGGACAATTGAAATTGATATGGGCCAGGTGGGCCAGTGGGCCATTGCAGGTACAGCGTAATTCACACATTCCTCAGCAAATCATTGAGCTTAGAGAATTAAGAGTTTTCTACCATTGGTTACTCTGTGATTTTCTCAATTGTCCCACATTTCACCACCCTCACCAAGATGCTGCCCTAGGCAGTTGCCTGGTTGGACAATATGATCTTCGTCATTGCCTATAATGAAAACCACAGTGGCGAACAATATTGTTGACATCACTTTCTCAATGAAAACACTGACAGCCAGCCACTCAAAATCCACCTGAGCTTACATGATGTAACTTATTAAACACACATATAACATAATATTAAGGTGCAAATTACACAATAAAACCTGACCTTATCAGAGACACACTGCCAAACTGTCTCTCATGTAAATGGGATTTCAGTTAGTTTGGTTCTAATTGATGTATTGAAGTGACTGATGTTGACTCATACAAAAGCAGGAGCATCACTCTGTTAGAAAAAGTGGTGGGGACATCATAATGGCTCAGGTTCAGCCCAGGCTACTACAGAGCACACAATACAAAAATACTCGCCATGAAACACAAAACAACATCAACAGCACAAATAACAGTCATCAATCACATCCACAGCTGCAACATCATGTCAATCATTTGAACAATGCCGATATCACATCGAGTGTAGAAAGCCCTGTGCAAGTGAGTCACCCCAGACAACAATATCCAACATCACTGCCCTAAAATGTGACGAAACGGAAACAACTGCAGGAAAAATGTTAACAACTTTAGCTAAAGATAATAAACTAACTTTACCTTTAGATGTTAAGTTAAAGAGTTTTGTTGTTTTGATGATGAAACAGTCATGATTCATTGCTTGTTTTCTTATTGTGCAAATAAGTAATTCTCAAATCATTCTCATTTGTTAGTCTACATTTCTTGCTGCAAGCTGTTACTTAACATTTTTAACAAATGATGCAATTAATTGTCCATTTCAAAAAATGATAGGGACATGTCCTTATCGTCTGCGGTGTCAATGAAACATATGTGTGAAAGTATGACTAAAATTTGTCTATGACTAAAAACTCTTGGCGAGAAAGTGAGTGTGAGTGAACTATTCCTTTAATACGGATGCAGGTTTGAGATCATCCACTCCTCTAATGACTGGATAAGAGTTGTCAAACATTACTTATTCCAGATTTTCCACTTATCTCTATTTGTTAGGATTCATTTCACGCCCCTCAGTCACCAGAATAAAGTCAATATGGGCACTTTTCCAAACTATTTATCCAAAGCTTTTTCCTCTCTGAGTGCTGACATTCTCTCCATTTTGATATTTCCAAACTTCACAGACGTTCAACTTACAGACAACACCGGGGAAGTGCAAATATTCACAGAGCAAATACTCACTCCTCAGTTTCGATCGATTAATGCAGAGAGAGCAGAAGGGGGGGAGGGGGGTCTGTTGAGTATTGAGGACAGAACGCCCCCTCAAGGCCTGCTGTCTTTAGAAAACAAAAGCTGTGAGATATTTGTAATCCAGCCCCCTCTTTTTTTATTTCGGGAAGAGAGCAGAGACGTCAGCCTTGTGGTCAACTCCGCTCCCTGCCACAACTTTATATAATCATCAGGACTCTTCTCCTCTTCCGAGAGTACTGAAGAGCCTTCCAGTAAAGACTTCATCCCATAATTACCTGTCTGTCTATGGAGAATTGTTAAGCACTTTAGATAACACGCGTGCCCCGGCAGCTCACACACGCTGCAATTTCATCAAAGATGATTAGGATTCGGGGGAGACCCCTATTGTCCATTATCTTTTATCCTCGCTGATAGGCTTGCGTTTATTCAGATGTATTCAATTGAAATGCAAATTCATGCACATCCTCTTCTGTATTTTGTCATCTCATGAGTAATGTCTTTCTTCTTAAGAGTTCTAATTATGTTGAAGGAGTTTTCAGTGTGAAAGCAGATTGAGATAAATGCTTCTTATTACAAGTTCTTATTCCTTACTATATGGCAAATGAGAAACTCTGATGATGTGATGATAGCTCAGAGATGGCCACAGGAAACAATCTTATTTATCACCAATTTCTTACTAAGCTCACCTTGTTTCGCTCCAAATAGCAGAGGTGAAATGGGGAACAACAGCTCAAATCTGTAGATCAATGTCTTCGCTCTTGTTTTAGATGAATGATTCCCCATATTTCAGTCGGCGTATTGCTGAAGTGATCCCACCCAGCAGAATATAGTTAAAAAAGCCTTTGCCAGTCATCTAAGATACGGTTTTAGTTGAAAGTGAAAGGTGAAAAGATGTCTTTTTCATGTCATTGAAAAGACAACTACCTAAAGACATCCATCTATGTCTGGTTTTAGTTTAAAGTAAAAGGTGAAAAGATGTCTTTTTCGTGTTGCTGAAAAGACAACTCTGGTTTTAGTTGAAAGTGAAAGTTATAAAGACAACTACTTCATTTTAACACTAAACCTTTTAAAAACCATACAAACAACAGCTGATGAAGCAGTCCATTACAACAAATACTTATTTAAAAGTTTAATACAAGTGTCATGAATGGCTGCAATTACAAAATGTGCATTAACCATTCCTTTTTCCCCTTAGGTTTACATCAGAAGCTAACTTTCTAACATCTATCTCTGTCATTTCTCTCTAGCCCTATGACTGTGCGAAAAGGAAAAAGTTTAGCCATCTCCATCCAGGAGCACATGGCCATCGACGTGTGTCCGGGCCCCATCCGCCCCATCCGTCAAATCTCTGCCTACTTCCCTCGCCTGTCGCCCACTTCCTCCTTCTCTGAGCCGCTCTCGCCCAATCAGGTGGCTGCTCCCACCGCACTCAGCCCTGGCAGCACGGGTCAAGGTGGAGGGGCAGTCGGAGGTGGAGGGGGAGGAGGTGGGAGCAGCAGCCTGTTATCACCGGGGGTGGCAGGCGGAGGGGGCTCACTGTCAGCCATGAGCAGCATGGATACCTCCATCGAGATCGACAGCTGTGACAGCGATGATAACAGTGAGTCACCTGAAAGTAATGACGACCTGGTTTCACTCAAGCTGCTGGAGCCAGAGAATAAAAATTTACTCAACACAGATGTGAGTTTGGGAGAAAAGACCTAGAACGCTTCAAAGAAATCTGAAATGGCCTGTCAATAAGGCACAGCACATATCCTGTTTACAGAAGATTTACCATTGATTGGTCTTTGATTTCACACAGATTTAACAAAAGCAGCCTTTTTAGTCGACACCTGTTGACTGTGTGAACTGAAATGAAATGATTTAACCAGCTGCAGCTAGCTAACATAAACCAATGTTAACACTAAAACTTAAGGAGTTGGTTTAAAACTCTGTGTCCAATTGACTTTGTATGTTTCCAGCTGATTGGTTTTAAAACAATAACACTGTAAAACTGGTCTTAAAGAAATATTTTGACATTTTTGGAATTATGTTTTATTGCTGTCTTGTCAAGGGTTAGACTGAAGCAGCGTTTCCCAATCCTGGTCCTCAGGGCCCACTTCCCCGCATGTTTTAGATGTTTCCCTGCTCCAACACACCTGATTCAAATGATCAGGTCGTTATCAGGCTTCTGCAGTGGCTTAATGACGAGCTGATCATTTCAATGGCTTCAATCTTCTCATCTAATTCAGCAAGAGAGTGAATAAGGTTGTTTTCTAAAATGTTAAAATGTGATTTTATGAAAGACTAGACGGTTTTTCATGATAATCCACATTTCCTCTTGCCATCGTTCTTCATACAAGTTAATAAAGTCATCATCTGAAAAGCAATTACCAAAGTAACTGGCTCTTTTTTTATTATCTGTCTTTCAGCCTCCTTGGGGACGTTAGAATTTGACCTACTGTATGAGAGAGCCACCAGCTCCTTACGCTGCACAGTCCTGAGAGCAAAGGTAAATACCTCTGAAAATCAATTCTACTAAAAACAAGCTGTCATTTGCATTTGTATCAGTCATATTTGTGTGTTCAGAAAGTGACACATAAAGCTGTAAGGCTGTAAATCAAAAAACAACTCCTGTTTTTAGCAAGGCTACTGCAATGACTCAAGGGATGGTTATGTTTGTCAGCCCATCTACCACTTTCAGACTGAAATATCTCAACAAATATCGGATGGATTGCCTTCAAAGTTTGTACAGATATCCCGGAGGATAGATTTTACTGACTTTTCCTCATGAGGTTCACATTTCTGGTTATTAGTGAAGAAAACCGAAAACACAAGTTGTTTTCACAAGATAAATTATCTTGAGAAATCTGCCCAGTGTTTCCCAAGATAAGATAAATGAACTCATCATCTTGAAAACAAGCTTTGTTGTCTTTGTTGCAAGCAGCACGGTCATTCTCGGCTTCTGTACGTTATACCTGCTACCTGCGACATGTTAACATCTACATTGTGAACACGATCACAGATCACGACAAAGAAATTTAAATATTGTATTTAATGGCTGCACAGACCACTGCTTTTTCCTTTTTCTCAAGACGCACATTATTACAACCTCCAGCATCAACATGTCAGAAACCTTTGGCTCTTCTTCTTGTTCGGGTAACTTTTGACTTTGACTGGCACAATTTAGTGGCTTAACACCCATGCTAACTTACAGGATGCATTCACTTTAATCAAAATAAGTCTGTGCTGTGGTCATGGGTCAAAGAGACCTGTGCATTGGAGTTACGGTGACAACATCAAAATGAAGAATTGCCCTTTATTCTCCATTGTTACACAGATGATACACAAATTTTTGTTCCACTGAAAATGAGGACACTGACAGACTCCCTCAGCGTGTGGCTTGTCTGCAGTACTGGATGTCAAAAAACTTCTTTTATTCCACTCACCAAACCTGATCTGTGGCCTTCAACAATCTCGGGAACCTCTCAAACACTGGAGCGGTCCACCTGCAAACTTGGTGTATTTGACCCTGAACTTTACTCTGACAAACATTTTACTGAGGTAGTGCAGTCTTGCTTTCTTCAACTTAGAAACTTTTCAACATTTAAGAAGTTTTTTTTTTTTTTTTATCACAAAGCAGATCTGGAAAAAGTCATCCATGTTTTTTATCTCATTATGTCTGGATTATTGTAATTCCCTTTATTCTGGGCTCAGTCATAAAGCCCTTTCCTGTTAAGCTCAGTCGAAATTCGGCTGCCAGACTTCTTACTAATGCTAAGAGACAAGACCATATAACGCCCATCCAACATTAAACTGGCTGCCTGTTAGAGGCGGAATTGATTTTAAACTTTACTTTTAAAGCCTGCCAACATTTTAAATTTACTGATGCCTTATGAGCCTAGCTGCTGCCTGTGCTGCCCTACCTGAGGAACTTAGGTTTGCAAACTCTGCACCACCTTTTCAATCAGTCGTCAAAACTTTATAAGTAGGCTTTTTTTTGTAGTAAATCCGTTTTTTTCAGTTCCAGCCCTCTTTTATCACTTGTATTTTGCCATTTTTAGTACATTCTGTTTCATCCTATTGTTTTATTTTATATTGTTATGTTTTATAGTTTTTATCTGGTCTGCGTGTAGCTTTTATCTTGTTAATTAGTTAATTAATTACTCACCCATTTGACAGTACTCTGTGCTCCATACAGTTTTTTGTGGCACTAATTAAAGAAAGAGAAATTAAAGCTCTAAAGTTACACAGACTCAAGGTGAATGTTTTCCATTTTCTTATTAGTGTGTAACAGAGGATTTCAGTTTTCATCCTTTTTTGCACCATGGCAGCGTGGCCTCTGCACCATGTGGCTCCCTGGTAAACTGAAGCTATCTGTCAAATTAAAAGCCTCCCACATCGTCTTTACCTCAATGCTTTAGATTCAATTTGTAAATGAACCCTTCACCTCTCAGTCTGATAATCGTTTAACAATTCATTATAGGTGTTGGCAGCTTGCTCAGTGTTCTCCACCAATTATTTTACATGCCTCTCTTGTATCTTCTCTCTCTGTCTCATTAGGGCCTGAAGCCGATGGATTTCAACGGTTTGGCTGATCCTTACGTCAAGCTGCACCTGCTTCCGGGAGCCTGCAAGGTCTGATTTTATTATCAGAAAACGGTTTTGTTCCTGTGTCTTTATTTAACTGAAAAAAAAGATCTTCAGTAACCTGTTGCCCAGAACTTTTGAGAGCATATTTAATTCAATCTGTAATGTTGAGCTGTATCATGAAAGTGCAAGTGCAGGCCAGTATATCTGCACTAAAATAAAAATGACCTTCCATCCAGTAAAAGATTGTTTTCCCGTTGAGGTTGTTTGCTGTTTGCCGTTCTGAGAAAAAGCTTTTTATTTCCCTCTCCTCTCTGCTTTGATGCACAGGCGAATAAATTGAAAACCAAGACCGTTCGCAACACGCTGAACCCTGTGTGGAACGAGACGCTCACCTACTGTGGAATCACAGAGGAAGACATGTACCGCAAAACACTCCGGTAAACATTTGCTTCAGAGGCTTTCTTGCTATTTCTGGCTCCTTCACTTCCTGCCTCTCCGTTTTGTCTTGTCCATCAGAGAGCTGACTCTTGCTTACAAAGGATTTCTTATCATCTGTCTCAGTCACAGAGTCTTTTGCTCTCGGTTTATAGCCCTTTATCCTCTTTGTTTCATGTGTTCCCACTCTTTCTATATCCACTGATCCTTTGATCCTCCTCTGTCACCTCACCTTCATTCCTCCCTGTCCTCACAGCTCTCCTGTCCACTAGGATCAGAAAAGATCTCCCCTCACTCTGTCTAAACCATCCCTTTCCCTCTCTTTGTCTCTCTTTCACCCTGCTATTCTCTCCGTTCAAGTTGCAGTGACAGATTGAGGTCAGACTAGGCACTGCGGGGTGTTTTAATTTCATTGACCCCCTCCAGAGGTGGCGAAAGCTGCGAATTGTCTCCGCCTGTGACTAAAACTTTGCCATGGCGCACGTGGGAGTGGGATTTAAATAGGATTGATGGTTGATCTCTCGGGGGAAATTAGAGAAACTGGCCTACAACCGGCCTCCGACACTGTGGTGATTCAACAGAGGCGTTTAAGTTTAACCTACTGAAACGAGTAAACATGTTGATGTGGTTTGAAATTGTGTGCAAAGTTATTTTAATCATATTATATATTCATGGAAATCTTGATTATGTAATTAATAGAATTAAAGTGCTATAAGGGCAAATTTTAAAGGATTAATCCAACCATAACCAGTTTAACACATTGCACTACAACTACAGTGTACAACAACATTTGTTGTCTTGTGGTGGGTTTTTCTTCACAGAGTAATGGTCAAAAGTTAGGCTACTTCCAGTGCAGAAAATATTTCAACTGTCTGAAATACCAACAGTCCAAATTAGGTGTCAGTCCCTCATAATTTAAGTGAAGGATTTCTTCCAAGGCTTGCAGTCTGTTACTGAATGTCCACATTTCCAGTACAAGAAGAAATCCATCAAAAGAGAGGTTTTTACATTTCATCTCTTACAGCAGCACTCGGCCAGAACCCAACAAGACAACCACAACAACATTTTGAAAAAGGACAGAACTCTTACTTTTTCTAAACTTGAAAAACGGCAGCTCCATTATTGCTTCCAACTTCAAACCAGCAGCCGCAGGCAACACAGTGCAGCGTATCCTCTGACAGATCTTAGAAATACTGTTTCAGAAATACAATTCATAAGCTGCCGTTCTGTATTTCTATTGCATTATAATGACAGGAGGTCATGATTTAACATCCTTTTTATAACTTTTTATTTAATTTACAACTGTCTGGAGGCTACTGATCAATTAGCTTTAAAGACCCGAGGCTATGGAAGTTCAGCCCTGCCAAGAAAAAAAGAAAGACAAGACAAATAAATGGTTTTGAACATTGACTGTAAAATAAAGATGGATGAAGCATCTCCACTCCCTCCTACTCAACAAAAATTAAGTTAATTCATATATATCAGTCATATATAATCATGGTAAGTTAATATTTTGTCTTTCTACCTCAATGTTTTTATGCAAAATTCATAATTTGACTTGTCAGTCGAAACCGAGATCAAAATTCTGACTAATATTTTGACATATTATCCCATAGTTTTGAGTTAGACTAAATTTTGACTTAGTGGGAGTATTGTTTTACATAAGAGTATTAGGGCCAGGCATAGAGCCGCTATTATACTTTCCTCATCCACAAGTGTGCGAGGGTCTGCGAGGGTCCACGTGAATTTCATCATCAGTGGGTGTACATGTAGGCTCTGTGTGGACATTTACATACCCCCAACTTGTTGTGAGTGCGCAGACTTGTCTGCTGGTTTGTAGAAAGTTAATAAACAGAACCGATAGGTGTCTGTGGTGTCCACAGCTGTCCGTGTACGCCTCCACACTTCCTCTGGTTATTTCCTTTAATGCCTGGGACTGATACTGAACGTTTGACTTAATTTTCAACATTTTGACTTTGAAATGAGCTTCTGTAAGCGCCGGTCTAAAAGGTGTCATCATCCACCTGCCCTGCAGCAGAAGAAGAGCCTTTAAATGGACTCTCGAGCTGAATACAGCGTCCGCAAACATTTTTACATGTCTGACATGGACATTCGAGTCGGTGACAGCGTGCGTGATTAGATTTGTCACGCTGCTGCACTGACATTATGAAATCTTTTTGATGTAGTGGGAAATGTGAGCTATCATAGTGACAGTAAAATGTGTATATACGAGCACATACTGTGTAGCTGCAGCCTTGCATCCGTTTCACATTATAATGACTCCGCGCTTCGCACTTGGCTCTTTGACCTATTGTACGCTCACTCACTCACCACTCCATCCTCAAGCCCTTTTGATCATCGCTGTCATTTACTCATCCATGTATCGCACCATCTTTCACCACACAGCTCAGATTGACCTCATCACTCCGTAGTCTCGTCTGTTCTTGCCTTTCTTTTTCTGTCCTTCTTTTTCATGCTTTTCTATTTTTGCTGGGTTTTTTTTCCTTCTGAAGGGTTCACATCTATGTTTGGCTAATAAGCTGCTAGACTAGAAATTTCCTCTGGGGTGAATACCAACACATATCTTGTGTCCCCGGGCAACTGGCCCCTTGCACCTTCTATATCTCTGCAATGCCATGTTTTATTACCGGAAACTGAAGGCAGCAGGTGACCGCGACGTTTCATTCCTGTGGTTATGAATTTAGTCAGAAGTCGAATAAAACAGGAGGCCAAGAGGCAGTGTGTTCATATCTGAGACCTCTGACAGATTGCATTCTTATTTTCCTTTTTCTCCTACCTTGTCTTTCATTCACATTTACATAAAGGAAAGAAAAAAAGCAATCACATTGGATTTCAGTTAGCTTGTAGCATACAGATTTCTCACTTCTGCCTATAGACATGCACATTTGCATACATAAATGACTCTTCACACACACACACATTTGAATAAATTCATCCATTTTTATCTCTCCCTCTCACCCACGTCATTCCATCCCTCGCTCGGTGGCTTTTGATTTCACGTACACAGCCTCCCTCCATCTCCTTCACTCCCCTCTGCTGCTCCCACCCACTTATGCAGTTCGTCTGATGCTATGGCAGGTGTAAAAGTTTGCCAGACCCATAAATATGGATTTAGTTAACCGTGCATGATGCACTTTCACACTATCTAAATTCCCCTGGGAGGGAAAATGGTAATTACGCATACAATATACAGATGCTGAAATTTATACGTAGGTGATTTTTCTGACTGTGTGCTCTTTAATTCAGGTCAACAACTTCCTTCGCTCATTATACTGTTGCCACAACATTAGGAATATAATTAAATGAGTCATAATATGTGAAGTTGTTTGACTAACGCTGTCTCTCTCACACACTCAAGAGCACATTACATCTTTCAGCTGCACTTTACTTTACAGTACACGAATGAGATGCATCAAGCAGTACTTTGTATTGCTTTTTGTGGACACAAACTACATGTTCTTTATAATTCAGTAAACAAACAGCTAGTTAATACCTTAATTACACACCATACATCCACCTGTACACCAGTAAGACATAAAAATCGGTGCTTTGTAGCAAATTAGACCTTTATAATGTGGGACATATTACATCAGAACTGTACTGTAAACTAAAGTATTGTTTCTTTCTGTAACATGTCCCAAATTATCCTCTAATGAAGTCTAATAAGGGGAATTAAGCAACTTTAGTTTACTGTACAGTTCTGTTGTGTCTTATTAGTGTACTGTTAGCATTATAGTGTCTAATTAGTATATTACTACTGTCTAGTAAAGAATACATTATCTCTAGTTTTTGTCTAATTTGATATAAAGTACAGCTTGTGTTAGTGTGCTGTGAAAAAAAAGTCCTTAAATAATGTTTGTGCCACTCATCTTCCTGCTTGAAATGTTCTAACTCTGTTTCAGCCGCATTAATCAGCATTTCATATATTCTTATTCATGTTTCCTTCCCATCTTTGTTTCTCGCTTTTTCTCATTTTCTGCCTCTACCTCATCCAACCTCCCTCTTCTGTCTCTCACTCCTAGGGTGTCCGTGTGTGACGAAGACAAGCTGACACATAATGAGTTCATCGGGGAGTCGCGGGTGGCCCTGCGCCGCGTGAAGCCAGACCAGACCAAACACTTTAACATCTGTCTGGAGCATCCACCTCCTGTGAGAAGAAGCGGCGGCAGGGGGGGTTGGGGGGGGTAGAAGAGAGGATAGGAGAGAAAGAGTGAAAGGAAAGAAAGAGAAAAATGAGTGTGTATTAGAGAGATAAATGACTGCAGGGTACAGTAATATTCAATATATTAAGGCTTCCTTTCTGACTCACAGCTTCATCTTTTAAGAGACAAATAGATGGGGGGGGGGGGGGGGGGGTGAAGAGAGGAGGCAGGAAATTGTTTACACGCCAACAGGGAGGCGTTAAAATGTCGATATTTAGTAGACATACCAATCCACTTCAATGATGACCACACACCTGGGTCTCATAATATATGAAACACCAGTGTGTCTGTACGGTCAATTCAATTCATCCCCTTATTGCCTTGTCGGTAGGATTTTTCCTCACTGCGGCGTTTAAAAACAGTCAAAATACACACACACAAATAGATACAAAACAAGAAGAGTGAAAATAGTTATCACATTTAATACATTCACACATATACTGTATGTTAGGGATAATACATAGCAACATATCGGTCTGTTCTTCATAGCAACAGCCTGTAAAATATGCATTTTTGATTTTGGAGTGTACTGTACCAGTGCTACTACTACTACTACAAGTGCTTGCATGTTGAATCTGTCTAATTAATTTATTATCAAAAGCCTCGTTAGAACATGTGCTGTTCATGAGGCAAGACGTCCAACACTTAAGACTCTGGAATCTCCTTTCCGAGGGGGAGGGGTTTGAAGAGGGAGCTAGCAGGTTGAGAGTGGTCAGCGATCACCCCCTGCGCTTCGTATCTGATGCGAGTAGCAGATATGGATGAAGGTCACAGCCAATGATCTTAGACGCTGCGTGAACCATTCTTTGTGACTGTCCCTTCTCAAGGGCAGCTGTGTTGCCAAACCACATCATGACTGAAAAGGTGAGGAGGCTCACAGAGTAGTTGTGTAAAAGTGCAGCATCGCCTCTCCAGTCAAAACCAAACCTTTTAAGCTGGAACAGAAAACGAAGCCTCTGTGGGCGTTATTAAATATGTGGCTGATGCTGACCCCTTAATCCACAATGTGGAATATGGTGGGGCATCCATCCATCCATCCATCTATCCATCCATCCATCCATCCATCCATCCATCCATCCATCCATCCATCCATCCATCCATTTTCTTCCACTTATCCAGGGTCGGGTTGCAGTGTCAACAGACTAAGCAGGGTATTGCAGACATTGCATTCAGCCTGGAGAGGTCTCCCCCAAGTTGGACGTGCTTGGAAAAAATCTAAAGGGAGGCATCCAGGAGGCATCCTAATCAGATGCCTGAACCACCTCAGCTGCCTCCTTTCGATCTAAAGGAGCAGCGGTTTTACTGCGAGCTCCCTCTGGATGTCCGAGCTCCTCGCCCTATCTCTGAGGCTGAGCCTAGACACCCTATGGAGGAAACTTATTTTGGCTGTTTGTGTCCAAAGCCTAATTCTTTCAGTCACTACCCAAAGCTCATGGCCATAGATGAGGGATGGAATGTAGATCGACTGGTAATTGAAAGTGGCCACTTTACCACAAGTGTCCAATACAACACCCGCATTACTGCTAACACTGCACCAATCCGCCTGTCGGTCTCACACTCCATTTTACCATCATTCTTGTACAAGACCCAGAGATACTTAAACTCCTTTAGCAATTTAAAAGTGTCCACCTTCTCCACAATCAGGTCATCGATTACTCCTCTGTGAGTCAATTATTGTTTCTTTTGTCTGAACCAGGTTGTTTGTCTTACACCATTCCATGAGGGACTTTAGCATTGTTAGCAAAACAGCTGAACAAATGCTTCACAAAAGCTGATGGAAAAAAAAAGAGTAAACATCAATATAAATAGATTTTATGGCTACATAAACACATAATCATAAACATTTAAAGCAAGAATCCCTCAAATGTGTTTAGCAGGGTAGTAAGAAAGTAATATGCTGAGGGATTTTATAGTCAAACATTAGACTTTGTTGTTAAAGATGACAATAAAACTGAAGATAAAAACACTTTTAGAACAGTCCACTTCAAATGAATGTTAATAAAAAAGCAAATGCAACAAGGCATGTCAAAGGAATAGTTCAAACACAAACTGGCTTTATTTACAGTTGATAAATTATTTACAAATGCTTTATAGATCAGCCATTAGCCATTATTAAGAACACCTTTGGGTTGCCCGGTGTTTATCTTTTTTGCTGTAATAATGTTATACTGTTGGTAATCGTTGATAAGTAAAGCTCTGAGGTTCTTACAGTTTTTGTCATTCGCTTTGGCTCAATACTTAAATGAGAATTATGTTTTTCAAAACAGCTACTTCAAGTCTCTGAACAATTAGTTTGTTGTTCACAACAGATTGGAATCTCTCATTCATGCAAACATATTGCAAACATCTTGGCTCATGTGTGTAAAAGAATAAGTACAATTTTCTACAATTTTGCACAATAACCAGTTACACATAGCTCGTTGATCAAAACTGAAGAGTTGATTCTCAGTGAAATTGTCAAACTCTTCACAATTTCTGATTGTTTGATTCTGAAATTGAAATTTGAGTCTGAAACTCAGTGTTTACACAACAGCTTAACAAAACTTACATTCTTTATGAGCTGAATGTTGTTGCGTATCATTTTTTCAGACTCAAACTCTGAGTAATCAGTCAGTGTCGACAAAAAAGTAAAATAAAGCAGAGATTTGTATCTAAGAAACATTTGCAGGATTGACTGTCATGGTGAAAAAGACATCTAAACATTTTGACCAGCACGGCTTACGCAGTGACAAAACACCTTTTCATTTTAGGGACACTGGAATATTTACTGACAAAAAAAACTTGGTTCTGAAGGTTGAATGAAATGTTTTGGGAGAGTAACTACCTTTTGCAAACATGCAATAGAGTTGTGATGTTCCATAAAACAGTTGTGAAAATTGCACCTACAGTTTAGAGAATGGAAAGACTGTTTTGAAAAATGAGCCAAAACAATTGAGAAAAACTGTAGATGAATTTTTGTCCCTAGCATACCTTGCTTTATTGTCTATTTTACTCTAAATGAGGCCTGATAATTTACAAAATTAACATCATGCTGCATTGAAAAAGACTTGAGACTAGCGATTGAGACCATAAATTCATTAGGAAACTGTTTAGTGAGGTAATAAATCAACTGATAATAGGGTAATTTTCTCATAAGGTTAAACACAATTTACTTCTTTTTGCAACCAATGGCGTCGCCCCCTGCTGGCCATTAGAATGAATGCATGTTTAAGGCACTTCCACATTGGCTTCACTTTTCAGACATGTCCACTATTTATTACACAGTCTATGGCTACATCACATAGGCAAACATATGTGGACACTCATATAAAGTGTGCAGACATTCAGACGTGGCTGCTGAACATGTCATTTAAAAAAAACCTTCAAACCGTGGGCAATAATCTGCTGTTATACCAGCTTTCCCTCGTCCAGGAAAAACTTTCCACCAGATTTTAAAACCTTGCTGGAGGGATTTACTCACATTCAGCCACAGGCTTAGTGAGGTTGGCCAGTGCTGTTGAGTGATAAGGCCAGACTCTCTGCCATTTAGGTTCATCCGAAAGGTGTTCTGTGGGGCTGAGGTCGTGGCTCTGTGCAGGCCAGTCAAGTGAACATTTACCAAACTGGAAAAACATGTCCCTCACCTCGCCAAGTTGAAACAGGGAAGGGCCCTCCGCAGAATACCACAGAATTTAAAGGGATAAGTCATGTTTTGTTTTTTTTACAGTGGGGCTGTATGAGGTACCTCTCCATTGTCAGTGTATTACCTACAGCAGGAGCAGGTGGCACACCACTATTTTGGAGAAGCAGCAAAATATACTTTACTCACCTAAAAAAAAGAAATATCACTTTAAGTGTATGCAATATTTGGAATATTTTCACTACTTTATCTTGTTGTCAGATAGCCTTTTCTGATGGGAATACGACAAATATTGTTTTCTTCAAATCCACCAGACTCCACTGGGAAAATCAATCATTTTATCTGACATAACACAGGAGTTGCTGGTCTATCGCTGCCTCGGATTCATCAAAGTCACACAATAACACAAACAAACTATCTAATTGAGGCGACTGTAGACCAGCAGCTCCTGTGTTCTGCAAGGTAAAATTACTGATTTTCTCAGTGGAGTCTGGTTGGTTTGGAGAAAGCAATGTTTGGCTTATACAATGGCAGTTTTCTATCAGACGACTGTCTGACAGCAAAGTAAAGCAGTTAATTGTACTAAATATAGTGTACACTTAAAGTGATATTGATTTTTTTAGGTAACTAAGTTTTGTTGTTGACTCTGTCCACAAAACTACATTACTTAGCTTGCTACAGTGCCGCTCCTGCTTCCTCTCTAAAATGGGGGCATGCCAACCACCATCTAATCTAATTCAAACTACTCCTTTAAAGCACACTCGATTTCCCTTAAATGGAACTAAAAGCAGCTAACAGCCCCAAACCAAAATTACCTAAAAAGACTGTGGTGTCCAGATTAGCCTCACGATTCTTGCCTGAGAAGAAGTATTAGGTAAACAGAGGACAGAGCATCACATCAATTCTTATAGCCCACAAATAGCTTTTTGTGCAAGCTAAATGTCAGCTGGGTCACACGTGGGAAAAGGGTACACAGAGATTTGGAGAATAAAGGGAGAGGAGAGGAGGGGGACGTCAATAAACAGTGAGCCTGTGTGAGAGAGATGAGGAACAAATGGATTAAAAAATAAAAGTGGAGGATAGCGGGGGGGCTTGTGTGTGAAAAGAGGCGAGAGGGTGCTGGGTTTTTGTTCTTCGCGAGTTGGAAAGGGCTGTTGGTATTAGATTGGCCCTCTGAGGCCGGTGACCACTCTGCGATCAAACGCTAAAGCCCCTCTGTCATCCTGCGCACCAGACGCTGTGTCAGGCCTGTCATTTTCAAAGTGGTTTCACCCTCGACTCGATGCATCCGTTCCTTTCTCTTCATCCTGTGCTTCTCTAACCTGCTTGTACAGCTTTTCTGTCAGTCATATCCCCTTACTTTTTTTTTAATCTCTTCTTGCCTCCAGCTGCCTTCACCGACTGCGATGAGTACAGCCCTGAGAGGAATCTCCTGCTACCTGAGAGAGGTGACAGCATGACTCCTCTGTTTTGGTCAACCTGACCCTCCTTCTGTCTGTCTGTCAGTCTGTCCCTATAGTTCATCTTTCATCCTGTCTGAGTTTTGTTCCCCTTCACAAATACGAGACTGCATGGCTCCAAAATCATAGCCTAAAAGTATGAGAGTAAACCCGTTATTATTCCAAGTTTGCTCTAAGTCTTCATTCTATGGCCTGTATATTTTTGTGGAAACCAATTATCAGTCATCATCATTCTTCATTTTAAAGGGATAGTTCAGATTATTTGACGTGGAGTTGTATGAGGTACTTATCCATAGTAGTAGATGGTGGTCAGCAAGCCCTTAATTTGATGAAGCAGAGAGGAGTACCTGCACAGAAGTTAAGCAATGTAGTGCTGTTGACAGGGTCAGCAACAAATCATATTTTAGCCACTTAAAAAGGGTCCACCTAAAAGAATCAATATCAGTTTAAGTGTACACTATATTTAGAATACTTTCACTGCTTTACTTTGCCGACAGACACCCTTTTCTGACAGGAAACTGCTGTTATATAAGCCAAATATCACTGTCTCAAGCTCCACAGGCAAAAGTGATCTACCTTGCAGAACATGGGAGTTGCTGGACTGCTGCTGATGGCTGAGCAAAGAGGTGAAAAAATGTTAAATATAGCGTACTATTAAAAAGATATTGAATTTTTCAGGTGGACTTTTTTTAAGTGGCTAAAATACCTTTTGTTGCTGATCCTGTCCATGTCCTCCAAACAGGGGCCACGTCATCTACTGTAGGTAATACTCTGACTATGGATGAATACCTCACATAACCCCACTTCAAATAATTGAAACTAACCATTTAAGATTCATAAGAGAAACAGGTTTAACAGTTTTTATCTGACAGGTGTTGAAACAAACATTCAATTAATCATTAAGATTAATGACAGCAATTTCGTTGAGTGATTTATCATTTAAATTTGTCAAACAGACATGGCAAACATTCACTGTGAGGGAGGATTTGCTGCTTTTCTCTGCTTTGTTAATGGACTTATACTACCTTTCACTATTTTCTGACATTTTATAAACTAAATAATCAAAGAATTTATCACAAATTGTGTATATTTAACATCACAGCAAACTATCGAAACCAATTGAGGGTACAGTATATCTTCCACTGTTCCAGACATCTATTAGTATCCATTCATTTCCCTAAGACATGAAAATCAATTAGCAGACAGGCTTGAGTCATGTAAATCCATTAAGCCGGCATTAATTTATTGTTATGAGGTAATTAACTGCAGTATTCCAAAGCAATCTGTGGTCAAACTGGATAATTGAGTTTGATTTTTCTATGTGGCAATTAATGAAAACTAATGGCTGTCATGAAAAAGAGAAAACACATGACATATCTATCTATCTATCTATCTATCTATCTATCTATCTATCTATCTATCTATCTATCTATCTATCTGTACAGTCTGAAATGAGACTGTGTAACTTGTGCTCAATGGCAGCTTCTGTGACGATTACGGGACAAAGGTAAAAATTAGTGTAACAGTTACAGACAGAGATGAGTCATGAAATTTGTGAACTGACTCAGTAACGTCAGTATTCCCACCGTATGTATCTGAAGTTTGCAAACATCAGCTCTGAGCAAGAGAATGTCTGACACTCGAGCCTGTAGAGCAAATGGTCGATTGTCAGAGTGAATGAATCGTCTCTACACTCTCATATATACTGTTCTTTATGTAATGCTGCTGCCTCATGACTCACTTTACTGATCTGCTGGTCATTAACCTTCTGTATGTATGTATTTTTTACCCCATTTTTGCGTCCTTGTAGTCAGTAATTGGTTTAGTGATGATTATATTTATTCAATAGGCCTACACTCGAGGCTGTAGCAGCCCCGAGTGTATTGAGTTGAGTGTTGGTTGTTATATTGCCTATGAATGGAGGAGATGTTACATATGAAAATCAAGTAACTGAAATGTTGTGTACACATCTACATCTATTCACTAAGGTAATCGTGTATGCATTATAAATGTATATACATTTACAGTCACATAATGACATGAACTGAAATACAAAAACAAGTGGTGTGAAGAATACAGAAGAAAGAATGTACAGTATACCCACAACGCTGTGCTACGGCCCCAAACTTTCAAATGAAATTTGATCGCCTTAAATACTGATGCATGCAGAAATGAACATATTCCGGGTTAGATTACAGGTAGGGTTAAATTTACAAGTTAACCAACAGTATATGAGTTACTATATCGGTTACTGTAGGCTGAATTGGTGGGTCACATGTAGAATAACACATAAAACCATGCATTGCATTAGTCTGTAAAAGAATATAACCATGGCATGGTTTGATTTAGTTGGTTTCATGGAAATCCAAAAGACCAAATAGATAAATAAATAAATCAACCTTGATTTTTGAAGAGGACAACTTTTTTTTTCTCTTTTACAAGCAACAGAAAATGTAAACACCCTGGTCCTTTAACAATGCAGCATCAGAGCTGTTACAAGTTCTTAATGATTCAGTTTCTGTGCCAATTCTCTTATCATATACACTGTTTTAAAAAAAAAACAAAAAAACAACCAACCAATAGTCACACTGACAAAGTTTGCAAACAGATGTGATTTCCTTTGACATTTTCTCAGTTTGAAGAGTCAGTTCTTCATTACACACAAAGAACTTAGAGCTGCAGCCGCTCCTGTTGGAGCTACTTTGTTCCAGCATCGGCACAAAGAAAGCAAGTGAATTTATTAAATTTTAAGAATTCATTCATCATTGTTCTCAGTGTTTTCATCGTTGTGAAAACAGGCAGCCATGACTTCTCTTTAAAAAAGAAAGGTGGTCTCAGGAATCATGTTTGTTTGGAAACAGTACATCCATTCAACTCATTATTTCAAGTTAAAAAAACAAAAAAGTTATGAGAGTAAATTCTAAAAAAGTTTAATTAATCTGAATAAATAAAACTTTATATTTAACTGTATGATTTTTTCTTTACCAGTGTGTTGGGTAAATTGTTGAAGGGGTCGAATCAGAAGGCTGGTGTAATCTTCCATAAAGATAACTGAAGTGAAACAACTGCCTCCGTGTTTCTCATCACAGTCAAGGTTGTGTCTTCTGATCATGCTGCCAGTTCTCTCGCCTCGCAAGCCCACCCACAAATTTATCTCTTCCCGATTCGTCTGTCACCGTGCGTGTCTGCCTGGCTCCACATTGATGCCTGTTTATTTCCACCTCCCTAATGAGTTGCTCTCTATCGATCTGTGAAGGTCTGAGCTGTTTCATTACCAGATACCTGGTGCAAATTATCCTCACTAATTGCGAGTTTTAAAGTCTCGTACTTAGTCACAGCAGATGGCGGACTGTGTGTTGACAGTAATGATGATTCCCAAAGAAAAACACAGACAAGGAGAGGAGGAGAAGTAAGGAAAGAGAGAATTAGGGAAAAGCAAGGGGGCAAGCTGTTGAGACAATTAGAGAAAAGGGAGGGAGGAGCATGGAGGAGTGTAGGGCGTGTGGCATATTGATCGCCCTGGCTGTGCCCACCACACGCCTGAAGATAAGACTTAATGAGAGATGGAGAGATATAAAGGAGAGGAGAGACATTTAGTGAGAAATACTGTCAAGGAGTGATGGAACCCCTTTCACATTAAAATTACATCAGAGGCAATAAAACCTTTTCCATTTTCTGTGCTCAAACATCAAATATAACTCAGAAAGATCCACCTACAGCGATTAAAGTCCTGAAAAAGCAAACATGGCTTTTTCCTATAAATAACATACATGTATTGGTGCTGTTGGCCATAGGGGTGAGTCACGGTCCTGTGAGAACATCGTCTTCCCCGTCTTCACCCTCTGCTGCGGCTTCCTCGCTTTCTTTCATCTGTCACTTTCAATCTACTCTGTTGTTCCGCTTGTTGTCAAATACTTTGGTAACATTTTGATGTTGTCCATGGAAAATACTCGAGCCACGAGCGACAAAGTGCATTAATATGACTTTAAGGTCCGTCCAAGACAGGTCTTTGCCATCGGACCCACTGCATTCCTGTTTATTACCATGTCAGTGATGGTTTGGTTTGTCTCTGAGCTGCAACAGATGAGATCGAATGTTAGATGAAAGTCACGGAGCTCTTTAGGTGTGTCTGCTTATGAGAGGAAGAAGAGAGATGAGCTACATCACAGCAAAGGACACAAAGTACAATGTAAAGCAAGAGCATGTAACTGCTGAAAGAGGGAATTACATATTTGTCCCCTGAGAAATAAAAGGTTGCATTCAGAAACAATAAAACTCACCCTTGCTCAGTTTAGTGCACTCAGAGGTTTTCCAGCTACAGCCTTACTTATATTACTGTTTACAGTTACAGTATCTCACCAGTCTCACAGCAGCAGAGATATGAAAGGATAGGAAAATAAAGAATAGTAAATCAGGAAATAAACTAGACAATGCAATGAAAGAGTACAGTATAATAAGAAAGGACAACTAGTTTTTTTTAAATCAGCCCTGGTCCAATTTGCAGTTTATACAAGGGTGATGTAGAAGCTCGAAAAGCTATCAGTGCAAATATCTGAAGAGACATCTTGTTTCTAGAGGGAAAACTCGAGAAATGAACAAATTTTGCATATTCATAGATTATGAATTTTTTAATGAAGTAGAAGGAGAAGATGTCTTTTTACAGATTTTAATGTTGAATTTGTAGAAAAATACATGAATACATGTCTGGGGGGGGGGGTTAATTATTTCACCATGTACCGTCTCTTTCTGACTTTGCCAGTAATATTGGGTGTTAGGTGTTGCAAGCAGATATACCAAGTCAGCCGAAGAAAAGAGTGTAGGCAGCGCACTGCATGAGCAATAAGCTTTCAGTCAGTAACAAATGAAATGAAGACAAAAACATAACCTTGAGATTTGGTAGATATAGTCGGGTTCAGTCTGGCTGTGTCTTGAAGACATGATGGGTGTCGGCTGGAATCGTGTTTCAGGCCCGTACAGAACTTTGCAATCAGTGTTGCGCAAGTTCACAAGATCTGCCTCAAGTTCCAGTTCACACAGATTAAAATGAACTAGTTCATAATTTTGATTGCCGCAAATTTCTTGTGGTCACAGATATGAGTGATCAGATGCTTCAACTTGATGTGTTGTTTCAAATTTGCTGCTGATGTTGCTGACACTGGGACTTGTTTTTGCAGACCCAGCCGACAAAATCTGAACTGATTTCATAGAACTCCTAAAAATATTCATAAAGAGGTGGCTTCAGCAGTACTGATAGCTACGTCTGAATTGCCAGTTGCTCTAGCCATGCCGCAGTGCATGAGTGTTATTAATTGCTGTGACAGTTACAGTCACATTCATTTGTTGCAAATGGACATGTTCAGTTCACTGTTCACCAAAAACATGAGCATGTGAGAATGTGATCTTATGGTGCATTCATGCACAACACTGTCTGTTAGTATTACTCTGTGTTTTAGCATTCCTCCTGTGTCACTTGTAATGATAGCGGCTGCTGTTAAGCATAAGTTATGTGCTTGCTTTGATTTCTGCTGTGCTGCTGTAAGAGGATCTGCTCTTTAGTAGCTTTAACCCTGCATCAATTGATTTTTTGCCCTCAGTAAACACAACATTGACATATAATCACCTTATTAAGTTGATATGGAGAGCGTGGCAGCGAGCAGCTCAGGCTTATTCATACATCGAGCAGACACAGAGCAACATTAGCATTCATTGAAAGTTGTGTTTGAATTCACATGTCCAGCATTCATTCACTTTTTGGCTCTGTTTTGCTCTTGACCAACTCCTGAGAGAAATATGTGGCTCTGTCTGCTGTTTGGTGCTGAGCAGGTATAGTGTACATTAGGTTTATGAGAACTTTTTCATTGCAATCAAGTGCCTGCTGAGTCGGGAAATGACACTGATGAGAGTGGTGAGAGTTTTTGGGCCATAAAAGCAAAACAATGAGCTGGAAGTCACTAAAAAGCTCTGTAGAGATGAGGTGACCAGCAGATTTTTGTAATTCATCCCTCTGAGACACTCCTTTTATCATTTAATCCACCGCTAATATAAAAAATATTGATTACAGGAGCTTGAATATTGCTGCCTGTTTCATCAGCGGGTCACAGCCTCTGATGCATCATCTTCAATATATAAAGGCCTCCTTTTAACCCTGAACCTTTAATCACTTATCTATAGATTCAGCTCACACACCTTTTTTTTTTCTTGATTTCTTTTTCTGTCTCTTGTATCTCACCTTTCTCTCAGTGGGAGACTGAGCAGCAGAGAAGTCTAGAGGAGAGAGGACGTTTGCTTCTCTGCCTGCAGTACCTCCCCCCGTCAAGTGATGGCGACGTGAAGGGCGAGGCCAAGGAGAGGGCTCGTGGTGGGCTTTGTGTGGGCGTCAAGCGCTGTGCCCACCTGGCAGCCATGGACGTCAACGGCTACTCAGACCCCTACGTTAAAACGTAAGGAACTAATTAAAGTGCTCACTGAACGCCATGGTATTTGATTAAATTAAATGGAAGAATGCTGCTGTCTAATTGTTTTTGCCATTTAAAGTGATACTTGGGATTATTTGATGTGGAGCTGTATAAGGTACTTACCGATTATCGGTGTATTGCTTACAGTAGATAGCAGTAGAGAAGAGTACCAGCACAGAAGTTAAGCAGTGTAACTGCTGTGACCACAGTCAGCTACAAATGGTATTTTAGCCACCTTAAAAAGGTCCACCTTAAAACATTTATAATGTCAGTTTAATTGTACACTATACTTAAAATGTTTTCACCACTTTACTTTGCTATCAGACAGCCTTTTTGATGGGAAACCCCTGTTATAGAAGCCAAATAAGTCTCTTTCCAAATCAACCAAATTCCATATGCAGAATCAGTCATTTTACTCCACAGAACACAGGAGTTGCTGATCTACCGCTGCATCCATCTGTTAGTTAGTTAGTTTTATTATTTGACTTCAGTGAATCCGAACTAACCTTTTAAAACCCCAAAGTGACACAGTAACACAAACAATCTAACAGATCGAGGCAGCGGTAGACCAGCAACCGACCACCATCTACTGTAGCTAATACACACACTATGGATAAATACCTCATAAAACCTCACTTCAAATACTCTGAACTGTCTCTTAATAATTAATGCATAACTTGGACTGAAAGATTGACATTTCACAACCCTCATTTCAGAACAATTTCCACATGACCTATCAGTCTCCCCCTCCACCTTAATGTTTGGTCTTAAATGGCCGTTGGCTTATATTGACCACATGAATCACCTTTTGTCGCCTCTCATGAGTGATAGATGGCTGGAGTTAACCCTGCTTAAGGTAATGGTGACAAATGAGGGCAGCTTTCACACAAGTGGAAGCCATTGAGAAATATATCACTCATCCGTCAAGATAATGTTAACAGTGTGTGTGTATTGACAGCCTTCAAACTGGACTGAAAGGCAGCGACATGATCTAATGTTATGGGCACACTGTATCATGGAGGAGACGGAGTTGGGTGCTATTGTTGGTGTCATAGAGGTCCCTTGGAGTTTCATTACTCACTGATGAAAGAAAAGCAATACTGTGTGTGTCACTGTGTGTGTGCCAGCGAGGGCAGGAAGGTCCCTGGGTTGAATGATCCCCCGTGACAGAAACTGGACAAATGAGCTGTAAAATCCCCCTCTTCTTCACTCACTGCTCTCCTGAATGCTGGCTTTGAGGCTGTTTGTGGAATGGGTAAAACACTAAACAACCTCCCATCACACACACACACACACACAAATTCACACACCAATCTCCCTTCTCTTTTTCCCATCACGGCTTAAACTCCAGTTTTCTCACTCCCGAACCTACGCATACATCCCTCACACATCCACAGTAATACATCACATACCTTGTTTCATTTCAGATGCGTGCTCGCATCTTTGCCCTTTGGCGGGAGCTTTTTCCCAGATGCTTTGTTGTGTCTGAGAGCGTGTGGGAACATACGCTCTCCGAGCTGTGGGTGGTGGGTGGAAAGCAAATGTGAATAGAGATTTTGCCACGCTCCTTCCAGCTGGCTTAAAAATATCCTGAGAATTTAATGACACCCCGCGAAAAGGGATACTGAGCTTTTTCAATCTGTGCCGTGCTGGTGGCAGAATTACTGATCAGTCCTCACACTCACACATGGATGGTTTCACAGATAATAAATTAAAGCTTTGAGGGAACAGTTTGACATTTTGGGAAATGCGTTTATTCACTTTCCTGGAGAGTAAGATGAAAAGATGGATACCACTGTCATATCTATGCTGTAAATATGAAGCTACAGCTGTTAGCTTAACTTAGCATAAAGACTGAATTTAAGGAGCAACAGCTAGCCCGGCTCTGTACAAAGGTAAATGGGCTGCGTTTATGAAGGGCTTGTCTAGTCTTCAGATTACTCAAAGCTCTTTGCACTCTTTCACCCCGTTCACATGCACATTCATGGCTAATTCACACACACAGACACACACACACACACACACACACACACACACACACACACAAGCACGGACGCACACACACACGCACACACACACAGATCTGGAGCACTTTGGGGTTCGGTATGTTGCCCACTGACATATGGATGGTGTTTCAAATTGCCTCTTGGCTACAGCCACCCTCAGGCTCCAAGGTCCTCAGGCCAGGCAGTAGGCTGATTTTGTTATCTGTTGGCAGAGCCAGGCTAGTTGCTTCCCCCTGTTTCCAGTCTTAATGCTATGCTAAGTTAATAGGCTGCTGGCTGTAGCGTCCGTATGTGCTATTTTTTCTCTATAAAGTGCTCCAGCTAGTCCTGTCCTACTGTGCTATGATTGGCTAGGACTCGTTGCCTGATGATGGTCAGAAAGCCCTTCATGGTTACGTCAAACCCCCAGGAAGAGTGCCAACAGCGTGACAACATCAAGTAATACACTGCGGCACAAAAAGACTTTTTCCCATAAGCTTACATTGTGAAAGAAGCGGCTGTAAAACCATGAATAAATTTCACAACCCCCACAAAATGACTCATTTCAATTTTATAATTAAGTTCATTCCGTCTGATAACATTTGGAAAGTCTAGACGACCTGCAATATTAAATTATTAAACAAAAGACAGAAGTTAGCCGCTTGTCTGAAGGAAGTCTCTACTGTCCTTGTGACACTGAGCCGCTCTCATAGGAGTGAATGGATCTGTCTCCAACAGTTTATCCTTAATACATCCATGGCTAACGTCACGAAAAAGTCTATTTTATCTCAAATCATGATCTTTTCCTAAACCTAATCAAGTGGTTTTGATATCCAAAAATCAACCAAACTGTGACTGAAAACTGAAAGTCAACCGTAAAATGAAAAAATCAAGAGTGTTATGCTCTCTGCTATCAGGCAACGAATACTAGTCATAGGGGGAAAAAAGATTAAAGTCAGTGTTGCCAGATGGAAAATATAGCAAAATTGTCCTGCAACTTTAAAATGATTGTATTTTAACAAAAACTATAATATCACCAGATTGAATGGCAAAACTATGCCATGTGCACCCTATTACACAGCAGCTCCATCATCTGAATGAGATGGAAACTGTTTATCACTTCACACAGAGTCAGTCGCAGCCCCTTTACACAATCACTCCTTCTGTTCTTACCTGTCAAAATAAAAGCCCTGGAGTGGGTTGCACCAACTGGTCTTTACCTTTCCGAGTCCTAACTTCTAGGTCGGTTAAGATCAGTCTTTAGAATGGACTTCAAGTTGGTTGCACCAAGCAAGCTTAAGCCTAGTCTTAACCACGCCTGGTTTTAGTGATGCACATTCATGTGAAAGCTCATATTTATATTTCATGTTTTTGGGTTTACTGAAACAGAAAAATTATCATACATTCAGCCTTTTTTTTGGAATTATTGATTATTATTATAAAATTATAGTACAAATACAATAATTATTGTACATCTGGCAAACACATCTGGCAGGACCTGTGCTCACAGCTAGCATCAGGCAATGAGTATTAGCCAATCACAGCACAGCAAGACTAGCCAATCATGGCACAGTGTGGCGGCTGCACAGTCTTGGGGAAAACGCTTACTGCTCAAATATGACTCTTGGCTAGATGGCAAATGAACGTATTTCCCGAAATGATGAATCATTCCTTTAAGTAAATACTTTTTCTGAGTCGTCTATCAATGAACAAGTCACTAAGAATGAACTAAGAGCGACACGATGGAAGAAAATCATACACTTAGTAACTCCTGAGGGAATAGAATGATTTTCTTTATGCATGAACTTGCTCAGACTTATCTGTAGTCATCACTGGTATTTGCAAATCCTCTAGTATTACTACTTTACCACAATATTTCTTTCTGCAGCACCATGACCTGTGAGTGATAATGTGACCATATCACATTCCTCTGCCTCAGGTACCTCAAGCCAGACGTTCATAAGAAATCCAAGCACAAAACAGCGGTCATAAAAAAGACTCTCAACCCGGAGTTTAATGAGGTAGACGTCCATGTTTGTGTATGTGTGTGCATAACTGTGGGAGTAAGAGGCACATTTACAATGGCTGAATGTAAAGAGACAGCTCATTTAGACGAATAACTACAGTCCTCAGAGACGCTGCATGTGAAACTTCTGCAACCTTTTTGTAACAAAGCCAATTACTGTTTGCATATTATTATCTGCTGCCTCATTAGTGAGTATTTTAAAGGCATATAGAGGAGGAGGAACATGTGTGTTAGGTGTGATCTTCCGACCTTTGCTCTCATCCGCTCACCCCTCTCCCTCTTTGCTTTCACCTAGGAGTTCTTCTATGAAATCACCTTCTCAGAGTTAGCCACCAAGACGCTGGAGGTCACGGTGTGGGACTACGACCTGGGAAAGTCCAACGACTTCATCGGTGAGCTGACAGCACAAACACGCTGGCAGCTAATCATTTCCTGCTGGTGCTTTTTGGGATTACTGATTAGCTGGCCGGCTACTTTATTAGCAGCCTAATAATGTTGTACCCATGGCAGATGGTGCCAAAGATATTTTAAGATGTTCTCTATTATCTGCTTTGATCCGAGAGCAGAACTGAGTGTAATTTGCAGGGTCTGGTTGCCAAAAGGATGTCAGTGACATTTTGGCTGAAAATTAGCTTTTTACTATACTTGTTCTGAGAGTGGGATCAAGTACATCCACTCCTGTGCCTCTATTTGAGTAGTTTTTTCTGTTATACCTTTTTGGGCATACTTTAAAGGTCTATGTTTAAGATTTAGGAGGATTTTTATTTGGCAGAATATGGCAGAAATAGAAGAGAATATTCATAAGAATGTTTTCATTTGTGTAAATTAGTGTGAAAATAAGAATTGTTGTGTTTTTGTTATCTTAGAGGGAGCTGTTTATGTTGCTAGACAGAAACTTTTGCATTTTTTTGTGAGTTTCACGGCCACCATAGGTCCTCCTACAAGTTTGGAAGGGGAGGGTGAGGCCAGATGGTTGCAATCTGCAGGCTCAGAATGAAATGCCACTAAATCCTACATACTGGTCCTTTAAAAGTCAAGATTTTTGTTTCTCACAATCAGTAAATGTCAAGTCTGGTGTTTTTCTATATCTTTTGTGTCCAACAAATTCTACTGAAGATGAAGACCTTTAAAAACAGGTCACAAAAATATAGTTGCTTTAAAAAAAGAAAGAATCAGTAAATTCCTAAAATAGCTTCATGCTGTAGCTTTGAGCAAATGTCACTCAAAAAGGGGTGATTCAGGGCACTTGTTGGGGACTGTTTTCTGCTGTGGATAAGTCGCCAATCATGTGACTGGTTCCAGACGTTGCAGCATAAAAACATCACATTAAGCTCTGCCGTCCACTTCGGTCGCAAATATGTTGATGCATTATGAGAAAGTGAAAAGATACCTGTCAGGTGTTATGTTGTGCTGAAAAAAAAAGGAAACCAAACATTGGCAGGGTAAAATGAAAAAAATGTGGCATATAACAGCAAAGAGTTGTACACATTTGGTGCTCTAGTGAGTATTTCTAGCAACCAAGAGGATGTTTGTGGGATCAAATCAAAACAAATACAATGCCCACGTTCATGGTAATGACGTAACATGTCACTCAGTACAACAGTGCGGCTCCCTGTTATGTTTTTAATTGTTTTTAGACAACAATGGAGCTCTGTGGCACACAGGAATAAGTTATATCAGGCTTTGGTTACACTGACAATACTTGTCAATAGGATGAATTCATGGTTGATGTCGGTCTTTTCATGGTATTTGTTGACAAGTAGAAAAATATAGAAAATTGCGGAAGTGTATTGCATTCACTTGAGAAAAAAACTTTTGGGCTGTTTTTTGTGAATTAATGAGATTATTATGGCAGAATTACAAGAAAAGTTTTCATGAAAAAAAAATCCTGCTCTGTTTTTCTGAATTAATGAGCTACCTCCAGCCAGCGCTCCATGTCCAGGTCTGGCTCTCAGCCCCCCTGGAGCCTATCTGTAACCAGCCCCCAGCATGGTCCAGCACCATAAGCCTAACCCAAAGCCCATAACACTGGCTGTTCAGTCTTGGGAAGGCCTCCAACAGGCTCTCCATACCCGAGGCTTGCTCTTAATCCTGCATGTTTCAGTGGGCCCAAGCACTGGAGGCAAACACAGTGCAGCTGTGAGTGTGTAGCCCACGATGGAGTGATTAAGAGTGGGTCCACAGGTTTGGCTTGTGGGTGAAGGTCCTTGAAGGGGGATTAGGGGCCTTGGGTGAAGGTCCTACCAGGGCACAGGGAGCTTGCTCAAGGCTGAGGGTTGGTGAGCCAGTGTTAGGGGCCTTGGGAGAAGGCTAGAGGGCAGAGAGCCCTCCCTGGACCCCCACATGCTGGAGGAAGGATATGTGCTTTGGGACAGGCTCCAGGTAGGCTGAGAGCCAGCCCTGGACATGAAGGGCCGACTGGAGGTATCTAGTTACAGAACAGAAATCATTTCCCATGAAAACTTATATCAGAAAAAAAGAGCCGATTTATTTCTTTCAAGTGAATTCATTGCGGTGCTGTAGAAAATGATCATACTTGAGGTTTTTTATATTAAAAGAGAGTTCTACTTCATCACAGTTGAAATCCATTAAAGAATAAAAGTTCCCGGAAATGTCCACGAGCAACTGAAATGGAAACTGTGGAGCCATTCATAGTCAGTCATGAATGAAGAGAAGAGTAACCTTATCTTCTTTTTAAAACAGTGGCTCAGTCACCTTTATTGTTACCTTTCACTAAAGCTGCTTATTATTCATCACCCAGGTAGATTTTAAATGAAGTACAGAAATTTCAACACTCATTTCAACAGTGCTCAACTCTATCTGATGGTCAAAAGAGCACGTGTTTGTATCATTAGACACAGTTACAATCACCGAAACTCAAATGAAAAACTGTTATTAAATACCTGAGCATTTATTAAAATTGATTTTTTGCTTTTGCTATAAAAGGAAATTAACATTTTCTGCTCTTTGGGTCTCAGCCCACCATTTCATTAGAAAGTAAATTGATTTCTGTCTGTAAGTAATTACACAAACAATAAGGAGAAAAAAACGACAAAAAAATATGCAATTACTGCTATAAAAAAAAACAGTGCAGCAGAAAACAAAAGACCAGAATGAGACAATGAGGATGAAGATTTTCTATACACCAAAAAGATGCAGGTTGAGGCTACAGCTAATTATGCCTGCTCTTCTCACAATGCACAACATATTGGCATCAAAAACAAAAACATCTGTGTATATTATAGTAAAAGTGAGTGACATTGTCTGTTCCTCATTACAGCTGTTCTAGAAATTCCCTTTAAAGCAACATTATGCAAGATTTAGTATTTTTTTTCTCATTTAGTGCAATTCACTTATACACTGCTGTCATAAATATAAACAGCTGTTACACATGTTTTTGTTATAATTACATTTCTTGGGATCAAAAACTGAGTCGACAAGCCTGCTAACACTGCCATACATCAAGGAAGAGCAACAACACAAGACATAGCAAGCCAGCTAATATTAGGGTCTGTCTTGTAGCCTTTTATTTAGAGGACCAGTATGTAGGATTTAGTGTCATCTAGTGGTGATCTTTCAGATTGCAAACTTCTCATCTTACTCTCCCTTTCCAAGCGTGTAGGAAGACCCACGATGGCCACAAAATGATATTGTACATGTTGAGGCTGCTGTGCTCAGTGACACTGCTCACCTTGCTCCAGTTCTGGTGCCCAGACTTGAGGCAGAGCAGCTGGAGGACATCAGAGACAAAACCATAAAACATTTTCTCCATAAAATATCCAGTCCAGCATGATCCAGTTTCAACAAAATCAGTGACATAGTTGGTTTTGTGTGACTTGGTGCCGTAAAATGTTGATAACAAAGTTGCATGGGGCAAGAACATGCTTATGAGACACAGAGTGGGAATGGCAGAAGCACCATTCACTCTATTACAAGTCAGTTGGCGAAATAGTTCTAAAGTTGATATTTTAATGTAGAATAGTTACAAAATGTTTCTGTAACTGCCATTTTACATTAGTCCTCGCTCTTTCTTAATTAAATAAGTCCTTCTGATTTTCTTCACTGTTTAGGTGGGGTGTCCTTAGGGTGTCACTCACAGGGAGACACTCTGCAACACTGGATAGACTGTCTGAAGAACAAGGGCAAGAAGGTGGAGCGCTGGCACACGCTGACTAATGAGCTGCCTGGATCCACGCTGCAGGAATGAACTGATCCTCGTCCACTGGAGAGACTGACCTGACGACTCGGCATGAGAGACGTTTCATCGCATGCTCTGAGGATTTTCTGCATGACTATGAAGGATTCATGTCCTACTTACTTTGTGTCATAAATGAGACCGTAATTCACAACAGCACACCCAAAGGGGTCACATTCAGAGATCAATATTCTAATCTTGGCTCCAAATAGACCTGATGCAAATGTGGGAATGCTTCCCCACAATAAAGCTGACAGTATGAGAATTTTCATAATCATATTCATAGGGATACACGTCCCTTTTGTGGGTTTAATGTCAATCTAAATGCTCCTCTGCACTTCTAAGAACGAAAAATTGAAATCGTGCAATTGAAAATATAATGAGAGGGAAAGTTGAATTATTCTGCAGTTTGTCCCTCATGTCGGGTTTGCTTGCTCTCATTACATTCACACCCACTACCTGACGTCATTTCAATGTTGTCTTTTTAACTAAATCTGGTCAGCCCATCGTGGCTACTATTTGGCACAAAAATAGACGTCTGGTTTGGTCCAAATTTAGCCCAAAAATAGGAGTTGATTTGGTCCAAATTTAGCCCAAATGTATATGTTGAAATTTGGGCATTGTTTAGTCCATCGGATTTGGTCCAAATGCAGCCTAAAATAGATGTTAATTTGGTCCAGATGTAGCCCAAAAATAGATGCTGATTTGGTCCAAATGCAGCCCAATTATAGACATTGAAATTTTGGCAGTTTAGTCAGTCCGATTTGGTCCAAATTTTGCCCAAAAGTAGACACTGAAACTTGGGCCATTTTTAGTCTGTCTGATTGGGTCCAAATTTGGACCAAAAATAGACTTTAAGATTTGGACTGTATTTAGTTCATCTGTTCAAATTCAGCCCAATTTTGGACGCCTGAAAATGGTTATGACATTGCAGCAATGTGTATCGCAGCAAAATGTGGCCTGTCATTTTCATTAACTGCTGACATTTAAACTCCTCCGTCATGACCACACATACCTCTCCCTTGCAATAATGTTTTGCCTAATGCTTCCGAAGATTGCCAAGTGGTCTTAAAGCTGTCAGACGTTTCGTATCTATTGATCTGATTGCCATTGGATTGCCTGCAGACACACAACCTAATAAGATAATTGGTTCTTCCATGTTGATGGTTTTGTGTCACTTAACTTGCATGTTCGGTGTTGATGGAGCAAACTTAAAGACAAATATGTACCAGGCTCTTCTGCGGGAAGAAGTATTCATCATTGTGTTGTTCCTAATTCTCCTGAGGCGTGTTGCTCTGATTAATTGAAGAGATTTTTAAAATTTAATTCAAGGGTAACAGTTTTTTTTTATGTTGTTCACAGTTGTTTAATGTGTCAGCTCTAATATCACTGTGCCAGTTTCTTGTTGGTGACACGTTGATGAACCCAATTTTGCTTCACGATCCTTAATTTGTCTGGACGAGAACAGAGATGTAATTAACGGAAAAGTTTCGGAGCAGATTGTGTTGTGGAGAGCCGTGCATGGTCACACAGTAAATAAAACCTTCATCAACCTTTGTTGAATATCTAAATTATGAATGGTGTGTATAGAGCAAAGTGTTGTCTGATAACTCTCCATGGCTGCTGCTTTACTATGGACTGCATTAACCAAGCTGCAGGTTTTATCTGTGCTCGGTCTTGTGGTAAAAGAGGCATGCTGAAAATACCAGTGGTGTTCATATGTAAATATACAGTATATATTGTGTTTCACTTGCTTTGGATGTTTGTCTTTTGGAACTTAAAAGTGTGCATGATTGTTTCTTCTTTTTTTTTTTCATAAAACATTCATATTGATTGATTGTGTGCATCCCTGAATTTCTGTTAATATGTTTGCTCCCTGTGGTTCCAAAGTGGCCTCTTTGAATCTCTAATGTTTACATTCAGCTCAGTGGCAAACCAATAAAGCCAATACTGCCACCTAGCAGTCAGGATCTGCAACTGTAGCCTCTTCTCTGACAGTAATGTGAGCTAAAGTCATCCAGCAGGTGTGTCCGAGGAGCACAGAGGGGCAGAAGGACAGGTAAAAGAACATCAACACTTGAACGGTTTACACTGTTGTGGCAAGAACTATGAACTATGGTTGATGCTGATAATGACCAGTGATTGGTCAGATTAAAATAAACACTCAGTCAAAGCTTTTCACCCGCAAACAATTGTAGGGAAGCTGTTTATAGCCATTCTTGTATACTCTACTCTAAACCTTTTTTAAATTTATTGAATGAGAGCAATGCTCTCTTTTTCAGGAACACATTGATGATCGCATTCACACCTGGACCCTGTCCAGTACAACCACAGTCTGAGTGGTAAAGAGGGAGGAGCAAGAGCTGCCGTTCACTTTCCACACCCAGATTTATTTGAGGTTCCAGAGGATTAACCCGATGACCTTTCCGTCACAAGCTCACCTCTCAAACCTTTAGGCCACCACTGCCTTACAATACTGAAATCGAAATGCCGTTGAACTTTTAGCACTGAAATATTTTAATATCTGAATTGATGTGGTTTGAATTACCCTCCTTTTAAGTGGTGCAGTTTCACAAACTGGATTAATGTGGAAGTCAGATACTAAATTCAATTGTCCAAAATACCAAAATAAATGAAATGCTGAGCTAAAAGTTATAAGATCAGGTTAAAACACATAAATTGGATGATTTAGTTTAGACACCAAAATTACACATGTAAAAATTTAAACTCCACTCATTTAGGCAGATTGGGTGCTTGGATAGTTTTTCTTACTAAACTTGAATTTGAGCAGCTTATATACAGTTGTTTTCTTTGTTTGTGTGTTTGTTTTTATTTAAAGAACCAGTGGATTTAGTGGCATCTAGTGATGAGCTTGCAGATTGCAAACATGTTGTTTCACTCTCCCTTTTCAAAAGTGTAGGAGAACCTACGATGGGCACGAAACTCAAAATGCCAAAAGGCTGCACCTAGAGCCAGTGTTTGGTTTGTTTGTTCAGGGCTACTGTAGAAAAATGGTGGTGCAACATGGCAAAACCCATGGATGAGAACTAATATATGTAATATATTTAATCATTAGATGATTCTGTCAAATTCATTAAGCAAGATTGACTGAATAAGAGTTAGACTTCTTCTGCTGCTCTTTATTCTTCTATATAACCGCGATGTAATATATTCTGTTGATTTCTGCACCATTTACTGAACTTTGTGCTTCTTGTTCCGTTTTCCAGACAGAGAGGTCAGAGGTCAGCATCAGGACATCTGGATGTTTTTGATGCTGCTCACTGTCCCAGATCATGGATAGAGCGTCATGCTGTGAGGCTGACTGCGAGCTGACCGAGTGTCTGACTCAGAAGCAGAGTCATAGACATCAGGACAGAGGCTCCGTCTGCATTTTTGATAAAAGAGGAGCCTAAAAAAAAACATATGACACTTTTTGCAGCTGTGCAGTTTCTGATTATTGTGCATTTTATCTTGTATCATGAGTGGGAAAGAAGCTCTTTGTGAAATCAGAGAAGGCTACTTCTGTTTCATCTGAGTCACTGGTTGGTCCGCCCTGAGTTCTTGGATAGACTGACAAACGCCATGTCGGTCTGTATATATGCAGTATATAATATCTGTCCTCTGTATTTTCCATCACTATAGATTCACACTGACTTACTGTAATCTTGGTGATACACGTAATTCAAATACAAATAGGCCAGACCAAATGTGTAATTTATTATTGTTCCACTTACATGTATATTACAATACAGGTAGCATCAGCAATAACAACATGGAACACATAAAAACACAAAATATGAAATGATTTAAATTAAAGCTAGATGGCAATGTTGGTCAGTTGATTGGTTCACCATTTTGGTCCATATCTCAGATTTATTGGAATGAACTGTGACAACAGTGGTTATCAATTTTTTTTACATCTAACGCTATCATCTGCTAAAATAATTTGTCCAGTACTTTGTTTTGTAATATGACAAAATTTGACTAAATTTATGATTAAAGTGAAACATTTCCATCAGACTCAGCTCTGCATTGTTAGGGCTGCAGACCTGGAAATAAGATAGCACATTAGCACTTCCTGTTCTCTTGTCTCAAAGTCTTTTTCTTTTTTTGTTAGATGGCTGAAATAAGATCTATTAACACAAGCTTAGGAGATTTTCACATTTGTTCTACAACGTTTTAAAACTTCTGGTGATTGTATTTATGCTTCCAAAATCATAAAAATGGTGCTGGTTTGTGAGGACTATCTTGCAGAACAAAATGTGTAAGTATCGGAAACTTTTTGTTTTTCTGTGCTAATCTGCAGGACCTAAATAAGCACACTAGTTGGGGATGGAATGTCATTGGTGCTAGCAAGAGAACGTCAGCAATCATGGCTAATACTGACAAGTAATGCTGGCTATCTAACTAGCAGCCCTGCAGGCAGCGTCTGAGCTGAACAGACCAACCTTGCAGAACAGAATGTATTTTTTCTATTGTAACTAGGAAAATTAATTCACATATGATAGCTTTGTGATGCATTTTACTCTTGTCACTTTGCTAGACACAAAAATTTGGAAAATCAATCAATCAATCAGACTTTATTTAGCACTTTTCATACAAACGAGTACAACACAAAGTGCTTCACACAATAAAAACAATAAAACACACAAACACACACACGTAAATCAAAGACTGTAAACTGAGGGAGGTGGGAACTGAGGAAACTGACGAAATCAGACTTTTAGACTCTAGTATTGTTTAAAGAAAGTTACTTTATGAACCTGTGCTCAGGCTCATATGGAGATATTCAGAAGACAAACCTGAATCTTAAAAGTGGTCTTTTACTGTAAATCTTAAAATATAAAATCCACACTTAGCAAATATGCTAAAACTGGGGTTAATGACACACTCTCAGACTCAAAACTTATGAAAATGGTTTTGTGAGGCAATTTTCAATTTTGTTTATGTAAACACAGATACAGGACATTTCAATCGTCCTGGTGAAGATGTTACAAACGCATGAATGAGTATTTGCAGATAAGATGTGATCTTAGGAAGCTGCGGGACGGAGGAGTGGACTGCTGATGATCTAAACTGAGATTACTGTTGAGAGAACATGAGAGGGGACATTTGAGGGCAGAAAACATTCATTTTTCCACCTGTCTGAGTTGGATCCGCATCTAAACAACACCAGAGATAACCACCTCCTGATAATGTTTAATTCAACTCAAAATATTCAGTCTCTGAAGCTGTAGAAACATTAAAAAAAGAAGGCCTGATCAGATTAAGACTTCATGTGGTGACCTTAAAAGACGGTGAAGGAAATGCCAAAAAGTACCACACTAAAAACAGACTTTCTAGTGATGCAGACAGCCGTTAAAAAAAATTATAGTAGCCTAGTTATTTTTGCTCAGGGAGGATTAATCCAAAATCCAGAGGTTTAGCAGATTTCTGTGAAACCACAAACATTTATTTAAACCCAAGCTGTGTCCTCTCTGCAGGGACAAGCGCCAGCATTACTGCCGAGTGAGAAAACACATAATGGATAGTGATGAGAGCTACTGGTAGCACAGAAAAGTGAATTTCAGCAACCATCTGGCTGTCTGCTGCTCCGAAATGGTTTTGATTGTAATAAACATTTACAAAAAAAAAATCTATTCCAGCCCATTTTGTTGAGCTACTGTTGTTGACTCTATTAAAACTACAAATACTCGAGCTGAAGTAATCTTTACACGGCCATCTCATAACAATAAAACCGACAGCATAATAAACACGTCAGCGTAAGAAAAGGCTGCTAGAGGAATGAAGTCACCGATGTTTGAAGCCTCCTTTGGATTCTAAACACAAATTAAGAGCCTTGATAGAAATATTATAGTGATATTTCAGCACGGAGGGACAGAGCTGTGAATGCACCCTGTGATGATGAGTAGTTTTCATTAAGGAGCCAATAATCAGCACATTACTGCCACCTACTGTAGCCGAGATTGCGATGAAAAGTGTAGCAGTAGGGCTGTACAATAATGGGCCAAACATCAGCCTGAAGCTCACATCACATCACAATTAAGCTTCATGCAGATATTATAAAGGTACTCAATTATAACCCAGTTCATAAGCGGATTTGTAAGTAGATTTGCATGGATTACCTAAATTGCCTGTCACGTGTTTAGTAGTGTGAAGGTTTAGTCTCAATTACCTGTTCAGAGGGGACAATTACCTCCTCCTACAGCTGCATTATTGAACTACACACCCTCAGCTTTGAGTAATTAATTCAAATGAAAAGTCTGTCTTCATACCAGACATTCAAACACTACATTCAAAACATGTTTTAGAAAGACTGTAACGATATTTAATAATGATGCTTTTCAGGTCGTATATGTTGTAAATGAATTTTTTATGTGACTAAATGTTGTTGGCCAGGACGCTCTTGTAAAAGAGATTATGTATCTGAAGAGATTTCTGAGTTGAATAAATACAATTTTATAAATCTTTACATGTCTCATATATTCTATAATTTTATGTATCAGGAAATATTTATTTGGATTTTGTTGTTCTGATCTATGTACATGACATCTATTGCACATCCTGGTCCTATGTATGTATTATTTACATATATATATAAAATTTTGGGGTCACCTGTATAATCTACCAGTATTTATGCATCCTCTACTAAATGAGGAAATACTGTGATGCTGGTTCAAATACCTGAGAAGGAATCTTTGTCCACTTGGTCATGAGGTGCATGAAAAACGTAGTTAGATTAAGACGGATGATGTTTATGTATACAAATGATGCCAATAAATAATTCATCATTAATTTATCTCTCATTTTGAAGGTGACAAACATACGGCACTTAATGGCAAATCTGTCACCGTTGACAGATTGCATTAATTATTAATTGAAACAAATGTTATGAAAACATCTGAGCCAAAGAAGTTTGATGAAAACTTTTATAAAAAACAAAACCTCAACACCTTAAGTGAAATTCAACAGTCAACATAAGGCCTGTTTCACAGCAGCCATTTTGACAGGAAATAGTAGATTAAACACAGGTGTTAGAGATGATACTAATTAATGTTCAGTTACATTCAGGTCAGACAGAGTCGGGGTGCTGCTGTGGTGCGTTTTGGCTCACTGGAGCGTCTCTGCTGCACTAAAAGGATCAGAACCTTAATTAGTGTCATCGATAACACCGTGTAGTATTTCATATCAATATGGCTGCTGTGAAAAAGGTCTGTTGGCCATTTACGCTGAAGGCATTTTGACAGGTAGGCAGATCACAGTGTAAATAATAAAATTAATTATGGCTGAAGCTTAGCTGCTTCAGTTTCAGGGTGCTGGTGTTGTGCCTGCTGGCTCACTGTCACAACTTACAGGGACACTTGAATAAAACTGAGCCATCAGCAGTGGTGAGGAGAACTGAAAATCTATGCTCAAGTACAAGTACTGTTACTGAAATGTTACTCAATTACAAGTAAAACTACTGGTGTTAAAAAATATTCAAGTAAAAGTATTTTTCTCAACAGCTGCCCAGAGTATTTTTTCAGCAGTTTCTCCAAATTTTCAGTCCAAATTACCCGAACTCTTCAGCTATTCTGCTCAGTGGTTGTAATCACCTCTCAAAACCTGTGCCTGCTGCAGCACGGTTTGTTTTTTGTTTGTTTTGTTTCCAGAAACTACTAACTAAGTGGATATGCATACTTGTATATCAGTAAAATTAGTCTTGAAAAAATACTCTGAAAAATGACTTAATCACAGTTATTTGAGTAGTTGTAATTAGTTCCCTCCTCACTTAGCCACCAATAACAGATACTTTACTTAAATTCACATCAGAAAAAAGCACAGATGTAGCAAACAATTTTAATTATGGCTCTATTCCATTTAGGTTTGTTAGTAATCCCTGTCTGTGAGCCGGCATTCAAAATACATTCACTGCAAACATAAACTAATTGTTTTAACTTAAAAAAAAAGTTAGTGCCTGGGCTGCTTTTAAGTCGACCGAATTTAAAAAGACAAGTTGAGGTAATTTTGTAAAGATTCAAAACAAATAAACTTTAAATAAAATGTAACTTGATATTAATTCTGTTGTACTTCAGAAAGCATGGGATAAAATAGAGTACAGTGGAGTCCCTCTTAAATTGAGACTTTAATTGTGACTTACTCCTGACTCCACTCATTCTGTCATGTTATTTACAAATTGTTTGAGTTTCAGTAACAACTAATTCCTCTCCCCAAATAGAAAATCCACAACAGTCCATCCAAGCATTAATTCACACTCATAATGATTTTCTTTCAGGCCCAGTTCTCTTTCCAAATTAAGCAGGCACTAATAGAACAGCATGGCCACAGGTCAGTATATCTCATTATGCTGTTACTTGCTATGCAGACTGACAGGATGATCATGATGCATCCAAACGCTGCCAAGTTGACTCACAGCCTCAGTGTTTATGTGACCCAGCTGGATAATCCCTGACCCACTTACTGCATCTGGATGTGACCCTGTCTGATATGCTGATCCCCGTCCGTCCGAGCCCTACTCTACTGTATAGCTCCTGTTAAATTAGCTGAGTACGAGCAAAAATACCTTTCGCTGTCAAAATGTTAACATTGGCGAGGGGGAATTTGCTGTTGTCAGATGTTGTGAGTGCTGTTTATATTTTCTGCTACTGTGGTTGAATTTGTTCACTGTGAACTCTGGAAGGTCCCCTTTGAAACAAGGTCTGTTTTCTAAAAAAAAGTGTGATAAAGTCATGTTTATTTACAGTATTATATATGATCTGTATTCTATGTTCATTATTACAACAGAGCACTCACTTCCCTGTAGCCACATGTCTCTTTATCCGTTATTAAGCCGATGACGTTCCTTTTAATATCATTTTCATATTCAATAGTGTTTATGTCCCAGCACATAACACTGTTATGCAATTGCTATTACATTAAATTGTGACTATTTTCCCAATTTATAGATTAATCGTTTGGTCTGTAAAAGTAAGAAAACAGTAAAAAGTGATCATCACGATTTCCCAGAACCAAGTGACGTATCATGATATCTTGTTTTGTCCGACCAACAAAACCTACTAAAACCCAAAGATAATCATTTCACTGTAATATAAGATGAGGAAAAGCAGAAAACTGGCACATATTAGGAACTGCAACAAGGCTCAGTGGGTGGAAATGTTGGTCGGTCATCCATTGGATTGATATGAAATTTGGTACAAACATTCATGCTTCCCAGAGGATGAATCTTAAAGCGATATTCCACCTTGTGAGAATAACCCATTCAGTATGTACTCACCACTATGCCGATGTGATGATGGGTGAAGGTCTTCAGTTCACCAAACAAGAAACAGGGTAGCAGCCTCATCCAGTACAATGGCAGTCAATGGTGACCACGGATAAAACGTTAAAAAAAAGAACACAAAACAAACACGTGCGCGTGCGTCCATTAAGATAAAAAATCCACGCCATGTTTACATGCTACAGCTGATATTTCTGCTAAAAACATGGCATAAATGGCGTCTTTTGCGGTTAATTTTTAATGTTGTGGCTCGCGGACACTTGGATTACACCACACAAGCAGGATGGAGACATTTTGTGCTTGTTTTGTGTGCTATTTTTAACGTTTTATCCGTGGTCACCGTTCACTGCCATTGTACTGGATGAGGCTGCTACCTTGTTTCTCCTAAAACTCCAGGATTGTTTTGTGAACTGAAGACCTTCACTCATCATCACATCGGCATAGTGGTGAGTACATACTGAGTGGGTTATTCTCACAAGGT